>ONZH01004405.1:0-34298 GCA_900303285.1 Rhinella marina
GTTACGCCCGTTGTCACACACAACCATGCCTAGCTTGAGGTTCAGCGGTGCCAGTCACACATCGGTCTGCGCCGTGATGCCCTGTAACAGCTCTTGGGCGGTGTGCCTTTTGTCACCTAAGCTCAGCAGTTTGAGCACCGCCTGCTGGCGCTTACCCACGGCACTGCTGCTGCGCCTAGAGCTACCGACTGAAGGCGCCGTGCCCACGGATGGTAATTCGGTGGAGGAGGAGGAGGGGTCGGAGGAGGAGGAGGCATAGTACGTCTGAGAGACCGTGACCGAGGTAGGCCCCGCAATCCTCGGTGTGGGCAGTACATGAGCGGCCCCAGGGTCAGTCTCGGTCCCAGCCTCCACCAAGTTAACCCAATGTGCCGTCAGTGAGATATAGTGTCCCTGCCCGGCAGCACTTGTCCACGTGTCCGTGGTTAGGTGGACCTTCTCAGAAACAGCGTTGGTCAGGGCACGGATGATGTTCTGTGACACGTGCTGGTGTAGGACTGGGACTGCACATCGGAAAAATAGTGGCGGCTGGGGACGGAATACCGAGGGGCAGCCACCGCCATGAGATTTCGATAGGCCTCGGTCTCTACCAGCCTATAGGGCAGCATCTCCAGGCTCAGCAATTTGGAGATGTGGACGTTGAGGGCTTGGGCATGTGGGTGGGTGGAACTGTATGTCCTCTTGCACTCCAGCGTCTGCTTTAAAGACAGCTGAACGCTGCGCTGGGACACGTTGGTGGACGATGTGGAGGATCGTGGAGGCGAAGGTGTGGTTTTCCGGTGGGAGGCGCTCGTGCCGGGGTCCTGGGCAGGGGGTTGACTAGCAGAGGCAGCGAGTGACGCAGGGGGTTGACTAGCAGAGGCAGCGAGTGACACAGGGGAAGGAGCAGTGGTGGGACCCGCAGGAGGTGGTGAACGGCCTTGGTTCCATTGAGTGGGGTGTTTAGCACTCATATGCCTGCGCATGCTGGTGGTGGTTAGGCTAGTAGTGGTGGCACCCCTGCTGATCCTGGTGTGGCACAGGTTGCACACGACAGTCCGTCGGTCATCCTCACTTTCTTTAAAGAACCTCCAGACTTGCGAACATCTAGGCCTCGCCACGGGAGCTTCACTACGTGAAACAGTTGCTGCTGATGCACCAGCTCTGGCCCTGCTTCTCCCTCTGGCCACACCACTGCCTCTTACAACCTGTTCTGGTGCAGCACTCGCCTCCGCCTCAGAAGCACTGTCTTCACTCGGCATATCAACCCAGCTTGGGTCAGTCACCTCATCATCCTCCGATTCCTCAGTCTGCTCCCCCCTCGGAATTCCTCCCCTAACAACAACTTCACCACTGTCTGACAACCGTATCTCCTCATCGTCTGACACCTCTTTACAAACTTCTTCCACTAACTCAACATTGTCATCATCATCACCCACAGACTGCGACAGTTGGAAAACTTGGGCATCAGGAACGAGGTCAGCAGCAACCTGAGAAGTGGTTTGTGACTCTGGGAAGGGTCCAGAAAACAGTTCCTGAGAGTATGCCGGATTACATTCCAAATTTTCCTGGGAGGGGGCAGACTGGGGGGAAGGAGGTTGAGGTGGAGGAGCCATAGGAGTGCTCCCTTGGGTAACATGGGTGGACTGCGTGGAAGACTGACTGGTGGACAAATTACTTGAAGCATTGTCCGCAATCCACGAGATCAGCTGTTCGCACTGTTGTGGTTTCAACAGTCCTCTACCACGTGTCCCTGTAAGTTGAGACATGAAGCTAGGGAGTGTAACTCTGCGGCGTTCCACAGCTCCCTCATCAGCAGATACTGTCTCACCCTGCCCAGGACCACGGCCTCTGCCCCCTGCAGTAATTGAATGCCCACGCCCACGCCCTTGTCCTCGACCCGTAGCCCTGGGGTTCAACATTGTTTGTATATAAGTGTATGATATAAAAAAAAAAATTAAACGGGCCTGGTGTACTGAAACCCACAAACTTGTTCAGTCTGGTAGAATTAAGTGACGTACAGAAAGTGTCACCTGGACAGTATATACGGATGGGAGCGAGTGTGCTGAACTGTGACACACAGAAAGGTTACACGCAGCTGAGTAAAATGGATTTGTATCACTGAGCTAAAACAACTGAAAAAATAATTTTTTTTTTTTATTTTGTTTTTTTGGGAACGTGACGTGCAAGAACGTGCAAGAACTATGGTAGAACTCACTGACACCCTGTTAACGGTGGCTATTTAGTCTGCGACCCAGACAAATGTCGCACAGAGAATTTTCTGGATCAAGCGGTAGATGATATTGGTAGCAAATGACTTGGTTGTATTCTGTGACGTACAGAAAGTGTCACCTGGACAGTATATACGGATCGGAGCGAATGTGCTGAACTGTGACACACAGAAAGGTTACACACAGCTGATTAAAATGGATTTGTATCACTGAACTAAAACAACTGAAAAAATATTTTTTTTTTATATTTTGTTTTTTTATATTTTTTTTTAAATTTTGTTTTTTTTGGGAACGTGACGTGCAGGAACTATGGTAGAACTCACTGACACCCTGTTAACGGTGGCTATTTAGTCTGCGACCCAGACAAATGTCGTACAGAGAATTTTCTGGATCAAGTGGTAGATGATATTGGTAGCAAATGACTTGGTTGTATTCTGTGACATACAGAAAGTGTCACCTGGACAGTATATATGGATCGGAGCGAATGTGCTGAACTGTGACACACAGAAAGGTTACACACAGCTGAGTAAAATGGATTTGTATCACTGAGCTAAAACAACTGAAAAACTAATTTTTTTTTATATTTGTTTTTTTATATTTTTTTTAAATTTTGTTTTTTTGGGAACATGACGTGCAGGAACTATGGTAGAACTGACTGACACCCTGTTAACGGTGGCTATTTAGTCTGCGACCCAGACAAATGTCGCACAGAGAATTTTCTGGATCAAGCGGTAGATGATATTGGTAGCAAATGACTTGGTTGTATTCTGTGACATACAGAAAGTGTCACCTGGACAGTATATACGGATCGGAGCGAATGTGCTGAACTGTGACACACAGAAAGGTTACACACAGCTGAATAAAATGGATTTGTATCACTGAGCTAAAACAACTGAAAAACTAATTTTTTTTTTATATTTTGTTTTTTTTGGGAACGTGACGTGCAGGAACTATGGTAGAACTGACTGACACCCTGTTAACGGTGGCTATTTAGTCTGCGACCCAGACAAATGTCGCACAGAGAGTTTTCTGGATCAATCTGTAGATGATATTGGTAGCAAATGACTTGGTTGTATTGTGTGACGTACAGAAAGTGTCACCTGGACAGTATATACGGATCGGAGCGAATGTGCTGAACTGTGACACACAGAAAGGTTACACACAGCTGAGTAAAATGGATTTGTATCACTGAGCTAAAACAACTGAAAAACTAATTTTTTTTTATATTTGTTTTTTTATATTTTTTTTAAATTTTGTTTTTTTGGGAACGTGACGTGCAGGAACTATGGTAGAACTCACTGACACCCTGTTAACGGTGGCTATTTAGTCTGCGACCCAGACAAATGTCGCACAGAGAATTTTCTGGATCAAGCGGTAGATGATATTGGTAGCAAATGACTTGGTTGTATTCTGTGACATACAGAAAGTGTCACCTGGACAGTATATACGGATCGGAGCGAATGTGCTGAACTGTGACACACAGAAAGGTTACACACAGCTGAGTAAAATGGATTTGTATCACTGAGCTAAAACAACTGAAAAAACTAATTTTTTTTTTATATTTGTTTTTTTATATTTTTTTTTAAATTTTGTTTTTTTGGGAACGTGACGTGCAGGAACTATGGTAGAACTGACTGACACCCTGTTAACGGTGGCTATTTAGTCTGCGACCCAGACAAATGTCGCACAGAGAGTTTTCTGGATCAAGCTGTAGATGATATTGGTAGCAAATGACTTGGTTGTATTCTGTGACGTACAGAAAGTGTCACCTGGACATTATATACGGATGGGAGCTAGTGTACTGAACTGTGACACACAGAAAGGTTACATGCAGCTGAGTAAAATGGATTTGTATCACTGAGCTAAAACAACTGAAAAAATATTTTTTTTTTATATTTTGTTTTTTTGGGAACGTGACGTGCAGGAACTATGGTAGGACTGACTGACATCCTGTTAACTGTGGCTATTTAGTCTGCGACCCAGACAAATGTCGCACAGAGAGTTTTCTGGATCAAGCTGTAGATGATATTGGTAGAAAATGACTTGGTTGTATTCTGTGACGTACAGAATGTGTCACCTGGACAGTATATATGGATTGGAGTGAGTCAGTGCTGAACTGTGACACACAGAATGGTTCCACACTGCTGTGTGCAATGGATTTGTATCACTGAGATAGAACAATAAAAAAAAACAGGGTTAGATATGGCGATAGCTGCACTACTAGTGCCAGCCAGCCAGCCAAGCCAGGAGACAAAAAAAAAATTCTTCTAGCCCTTAGAAGGGCTGTTGGGTTCTTTGTGGGTGATTCCTGCCTAACTGAGAACTAAATTCAGGCCCTAACACTGTCCCTGAAAGGCAGCAGCTCTATCCCTAACGACATCCAGACGGCCGAGCGCCGCGGCCAGTCACTAGTATATTCCAGGGTCACCTGATCAGGCCAGCCAACCCCTGCTATCGACATGTAAGGGCCCCACGTGATGCTGGGTGTACTGTAGAATCTCCTGGCTTGTGATTGGCTGTGTTTATAGGCGCCAAAAAAGCACGATGCGGAAGTTGCCATTTCCTTGAGTATGGCGAGATACTAGTCCAAGCTGCGAGTACTTACGAGCACCCTAATACTCGAACGAGCACCAAGCTCGGACGAATATGCTCACTCATCTCTACAGACAGTGCAAGAAGCGCTCCTGCGTCTCTACCCTCTGGCGATCAGCACTTAGACTTGAAAAAGGAGCTTGATTGCACCGAAACGCGTTGTCACTTGTCAAAAATAATTCGAAGTTTTACTACACATATGTATGATCTTTCAGTTGTGCCAATGAAGTGTCTTCAGTCGGTGTTCGGGCTTCCACGTGCACCTCTCTCATTCCCATTATAGTGATTTGTAAAGGGACAGGACTATGTTCTCATCACAGGCATCTACAGTATCTCACAAAAGTGAGTGCACCCCTCACATTTTTTAAGCATTTTATTATCTTTTTTCATGTGACAACACTGAAGATATAATACTTTGATACAATCTGAAGTAGTCAGTCACAGCTTGTATAACAGTGTAAATTTGGTGTGCCCTCAAAATAACTCAACACACAGCCTTTAATCTCCAAACCTCTGCCAACAAAAGTGAGCGCACCCCTAAGTGAAAATGGCCAAATTGTGCCCAAAGTGTCAATATTTTGTGTGGCCACCATTATTTTCCAGAACTGCATGGAGTTTACTAGAGCTTCACAGGTTTCCACTGGAATCCTCTTCCACTCCTCCATGACAATATTATGGAGCTGGTGGATGTTAGAGACCTTGCGCTTCTCTATGTAACTATGTAACTGATGAACATGATGTAACTGGCCTAGAAACAGCAGCACTCGCACACCCTTTTCAAACAGCTGATCAGCGGAGGTGCTGGGATTCAGACCCCATCAATCTGATATTGATAACCTATCCTGTTCAGCAACACTGTACTCCCAGAAAAGTCCTTTTAGAAAAGAGGTTCAAAGACATTCTAGATTCACATCTCTGTATTTAGGATTTTCTATTATTGTTGGCATTGTTATTTTGGCAATTGTTGCTGGTCATCTACTGTCTTCTTATAAATAAATAAATTAACAATATTATCACATGAATCATTCATTAAAGGGGTTTTCCAACCCCTATAATGACCCTCCTAATGCCTGGGCACCTCATATAGGTTATACTCCCCGGCATCCGCATTGCTCCTGCTCCCCACACAGCCGTCGCTGCATCTCACTCGCGATGCTAGGAAGGCTCGTTGACTGCTATTGACTGCCGACCAGGCATTAGGGGGGTCATTATAGGGGTTGGATAACCACTTTCATTCAAGTACAATCTAGTACTTCAGATTAATTAATTGTAACTATTGTTTTACTGAGTATAATTAAAACCATTTTCAGTATAGGCAATGAATTCTCATACTCATAAGTTAAAGTGGGCTAAGGCTTATAAGTTGTAAAGTGTTTGATAAAACATGTGTTTACAGTTCCTGTAGAAAAAAAATAAAAAAGCAGGAAAATATTTTCTGTATCCGTATCATTCATATTGTATACACAATCAAGATAAGAAAACAAATATTTGTCATAATTTGTGACAGTGTAACCCAGTCATGCCTTTATAATAGATGTCATATATTTTTCCATTTATGATAGAACCCCTGAGATGAGCAAAAACATTAAAAAGCTGAGAGCATTATGGTTTTATAAGAGAGAAAGGAAAATAATGTACTAAGCTATTCTGTTCTGGCATATTTGTATTCCCTGGCATGTGTATGATCTCAAAGTACCAAGAACACTATGCTTCAGGAAATTTTTATTAAGGTTCATCCTTTTAGTCATTTTTCAAAGCGAGCCAAGGGACTGAAGATGTACTGCTGCTTGAGACATAGTAGCACTTTTCATTATCACTATTCCAGAGTAAATTGTGAGCACCAGGAGACTGCATTGTTCAACAGACTCTTAGAATTTTAGTTGCTTTTTAAACTCCAAGAAGCATGTTATCCCATTGATTTACTATACTCAAAAACTAGAGCAAACACATTAGATACACATGGCAAATTGGCAATGCAAAGTCACTTTTGAAAGCTTGTCTCAGAAGTTGGCATTATGACTTGTTGAAGAAGGAATTAGTAACGCTGAATTATGAAATCTATTTCATGTTTTCATTTGTAATTAATAATGTGTTTGATTTATATTGTAATTTAGTATGTATATATAATGCAGTAATGATGACAAATGTAGCCTTGACTGTTAACAACAAAAATATGCCTAAGGGTTTTCTGAACGTTTTATACTGATGACCTATTCCTAGGATAGGTTATCAGTAGAGATGAGCGAACATGCTCGTCCGAGCTTGGTGCTCGTTCGAGCATTAGGGTATTCGCATATGCTCGCTACTCGGACGAGCATATAGCGATCCTCGAGGAAATGGCAACTTCCTCTTTCTGCATACTAGCTGCCTTTTTTCAGCCAATCAACATGCAGGAGAGTCTTTGGTACCTCCTAGCATCACGTGGGGCCCCTACAAGTCGATAGCAGGGATTGGCTGGCCAGATCAGATGACCTGGAAATATAAGAATCTGGTCCCGCGCTGCTCGCTTCATACGCCGTCTGCATGAGATTAGGGATAGAGCTAATGTCTGTCAGGGAGAGCGTTAGGGCCTGAATTTAGTTGTTGGTTAGGCAGGAATAACCCATAAAGAACCCAACAGCCCTTCTAAGGGCTACAAGCACATTTTTTTTTGGTCTCCTCCTGGCTGCTAGCTGGGACTTGTAGTGCAGCTACCGACATCTTGGCTGCACACTGTTAGGGCATGAAATTAGAATCTGGTTAGGCAGGAATCATCCACAAAGAACCCAACGCTCCTTCTAAGGGCTACAACGACATTTTTTTTGTCCTCCTCTCGGCTGCTGGCTGGGACTTATAGTGCAGCTACCGCCATCTTGGCTGCACACTGTGCACTGGTGGCAGAAAAGGGACAGCACATGGTCCACACAGACCCCAATGAAATTGCCCAAAGTCCTCCCAGTACTCATTTTTGCTGCTGCTGTACCTTGGCTTTCTGGGATCTGTAGTGCAGTCTAGGGAATACGTTTTGTCACTCAGTTATATAAACTACAGTCCAGTGAAAAATTGTGAGGTGTGCTGTACAGCAGCGTCAGTCTATAAAATACGTTTTTTTCACTCATTTATATAAACTACAGTCCAGTTAACAATTGTGAGGTGTGCGATACAGTAGCCGCAGTCTAGAGAATACGTTTTTTTCACTCATTTATATAAACTACATTCCAGTGAACAATTGTGAGGTGTGCGAAACACTAGCCGCAGTCTAGAGAATATTTTTTTTTCACTCAATTATATAAACTACAGTCCAGTGAACAATTGTGAGGTGTGCGATACACTAGCCGCAGTCTAGAGAATACGTTTTTTTCACTCAATTATATAAACTACAGTCCAGTAAACAATTGTGAGGTGTGTGATACACTAGCCGCAGTCTAGAGAATAATTTTTTTCACTCAATTATATAAACTACAGTCCAGTAAACAATTGTGAGGTGTGCGATACACTAGCCACAGTCTAGAGAATAATTTTTTTCACTCAATTATATAAACTACAGTCCAGTGAACAATTGTGAGGTGTGTGATACACTAGCCGCAGTCTAGAGAATCATTTTTTTTACTCAATTATATAAACTATAGTCCAGTGAACAATTGTGAGGTGTGTGATACACTAGCCGCAGTCTAGAGAATAATTTTTTTCACTCAATTATATAAACTACAGTCCAGTAAACAATTGTGAGGTGTGCGATACACTAGCCACAGTCTAGAGAATATTTTTTTTTCACTCAATTATATAAACTACAGTCTAGTGAACAATTGTGAGGTGTGTGATACACTAGCCGCAGTCTAGAGAATAATTTTTTTTCACTCAATTATATAAACTATAGTCCAGTGAACAATTGTGAGGTGTGCGATACACTAGCCACAGTCTAGAGAATAATTTTTTTCACTCAGTTATATAAACTACAGTCCAGTGAACAATTGTGAGGTGTGCAATACACTAGCCGCAGTCTAGAGAATAATTTTTTTCACTCAATTATATAAACTACAGTCCAGTGAACAATTGTGAGGTGTGCGATACACTAGCCACAGTCTAGAGAATACGTTTTATTCACTCAATTATATAAACTACAGTCCAGTGAACAATTGTGAGGTGTGTGATACACTAGCCGCAGTCTAGAGAATATTTTTTTCACTCAATTATATAAACTACAGTCCAGTGAACAATTGTGAGGTGTGTGATACACTAGCCGCAGTCTAGAGAATATTTTTTTTTCACTCAATTATAAAAACTACAGTCCAGTGCAAAATTGAGTGGTTTGCTGTGCAATAGCTGAAGTCTAAAGACTACATTTTTTTGCCTCAGATAGTAATTCTACTGTCTACTGAATACGGTTTTGGCCTCAGATAGTAACTCGACAGTTTGGTGAATATACAAAAATGTTGAACCCAAGGGCTAAGGGTTAAGGACGAGGGCATGGGCGTGGACATTCAAGTAGTGTAGGGGGCAGAGGCCGTGGTCCTCGGCAGGGTGACACTGTACATGCTAATGAGGGAGCAGTGGAACGCCGCAGAGTTTCGCTCCCTAGCTTCATCTCGCAACTTACTGGGTCATGTGGTACACCACTATTGAAGCCACAACAGTGTGAACAGGTGATGACGTGGATAGCGGACAATGCGTCCATTAATTTATCCACCACCCAGTCTTCCACGCAGTCCACCCACGCTAGCCAAGGGAGTAGACCTCTGTCTCCTCCAGCTCAACCTCCTTCCCCCCAGCCTGCCCCCCCCCATGGAAAGTATGGATTCAGATCAGGCATACTCACAGGAACTCTTTTCAGGACCCTACCCAGAGACACAAACCACTGCTCAAGAGCAACCTGAGCAGTTGCTCTGTCCCGATGCCCAAAATTTAGAACTTTCACAGTCTGTGGGTGAGGAGAGTGTGGACTTAGTGCAAGTAGTGTGTGAAGAGGTGTCGGATGATGATAATGATGATGATAATGAGACACGGTTGTCAGACAGTGACGTTGTTGTCAGGGCAGTAAGTCCGAGGGGGGAGCAAAGTGAGGAATCGGAGGAAGAGCTGGTGGATGATGAGGTGACTGACCCACGCTGGGTTGGTAATCCAACTCAAGACAGTGCTTCTGAAGTGGAGGCAAGTGCAGCACCAGAACAGGTTGGAAGAGTCAGTGGGGTGGCCAGAGGGAGAAGCAGGGCCAGAGCAGGTAGATCAGCAACTGTTTCACGGAGTCAAGCTCCCGTGCCGAGGCCTAGATGTTTGCAAGTCTGGAGGTTTTTTAAAGAAAGTGAGGATGACCGACGGACTTTGGTGTGCAACCTGTGCCACACCAGGATCAGCAGGGGAGCCACCACTACCAGCCTAACCACTACCAGCATGCGCAGGCATATGAGTGCTAAACACCCGACTCAGTGGAACCAAGGCCGTTCTCAGCCTGCGGGTCACACCACTGCCCCTTCCCCTGCATCACATGCTGGCTCTGCGAGTCAACCCCCGCCCAGGACCCCGGCACGGGCGCCTCCCACCCTACAACCACCCCTTCACCTCCACGATCCTCCACAACCTCCACCAATGTGTCTCAGCGCAGCGTTCAGCTGTCTTTGCAGCAGACATTTGAGCGCAAGCACAAATACAATTCCAGCCACCCACATGCACAAGCCCTAAACGTCCACATCTCCAAATTGTTGAGCCTGGAGATGCTGCCCTATAGACTGGTAGAGACTGAGGCTTTCCGCAACCTGATGGCGGTGGCTGTCCCTCGGTACTTGGTCCCCAGCCGCCACTATTTTTCCCGATGTGCCGTCCCAGCCCTACACCAGCACATGTCAGAGAACATCATCCGTGCCCTGACCAACGCTGTTTCTGAGAAGGTCCACCTAACCACGGACACGTGGACAAGTGCTGCCGGGCAGGGACACTATATCTCCCTGACGGCACATTGGGTTAACTTGGTAGAGGCTGGGACCGATTCTGACCCTGGGGCCGCTCATGTACTGCCCACTCCGAGGATTACGGGGCCTACCTCGGTCACGGTTTCTCAGATGTACTATGCCTCTTCCTCCAACCCCTCCTCCTCCTCTGAATTACCATCCGTGGGCACGGCACCTTCAGTCGGTAGCTCTAGGCGCAGCAGCAGTGCCGTGGGTAAGCGCCAGCAGGCGGTGCTCAAACTGCTGAGCTTAGGTAACAAAAGGCACACCGCCCAAGAGCTGTTACAGGGCATCACGGCGCAGACCGATGTGTGGCTGGCACCGCTGAACCTCAAGCCAGGCATGGTTGTGTGTGACAACGGGCGTAACCTGATGGCGGCTCTGCAACTCGGCAGACTGACACATGTGCCATGCCTGGCCTACGTGTTCAATCTCATAGTTCATTTTGTCAGATTTGTCAGATTTGCTAACCAAAGTGCGCTGCATCTGTGTGCATTTCCGCAAGTCAAGCACAGATGCTGCCACTCTCAGGGCAGCGCAGCGGTGCCTAAAACTCCCAGCTCACCGACTGTTGTGCGACTTTCCCACTAGATGGAATTCGACATTAAACATGTTATCCAGAGTTTACCAGCAGCGCAGAGCGATTGTAGACTGCCAGATGTCAACTTCCACCTGAACTGGTAGTCAGGTCAGTCAGCTTCCTCAAGTCTACAATGAGGAGTGGACGTGGATGTCTGATATCTGTCAGGTGTTGAGCAACTTTGAGGAGTCAACACAGATGGTCAGCGGCGATTCTGCCATTATCAGCCTCACCATCCCACTGTTTTGCCTGTTGAAAAACTCACTGCTCAGCATGAAATCAGAAGCTTTGCGCTTGTCACAAGAGATGGGGGAAGAAGATACGTCGCTTGATAGCCAGAGCACCCTCCGGTCTGTTTCTCAGCGCGTATCGGAGGAGGGGGATGAGGATGAGGAGGAAGAGGAGGAGAATGCTGGCGAGACAGAAGAGGGTACCAATGCTCAGTCCTTCTTAACTCTTGAGCGTGTATGGGCTGAAGAGGCGGAGGAGGAGGAAATGGAGAGTCAGGCCAGTGAGGAGAGGGAATTCTTGCGTGTTGGGACTCTGGCGCACATGGCAGACTTCATGTTAGGCTGCCTATCCCGTGACCCTCGCGTTAGAAGAATTTTTTCAAACACCGATTACTGGGTGTTCACTCTACTGGACCCACGGTACAAGCTGAACCTTTCCATTCTCATCCCTGTAGAGGAAAGGAGTATGAGAGTGAATCAATATCAACAGGCCCTGGTGCACAAGCTGAAACAATCCTTCCCATCTGACGCCGCTAGCGGCAGAGGGCGTGGTTCTGTGGGCCAAGTAGCGGGGGAGAGGAGGCGAGCAGGCAGCTTGTCCAGCACTGGCAGGGGAACGCTCTCCAAGGCCTTTGCCAGTTTTATGTCACCCCAGCAAGACACTGTCACCTGTCCCCAGTCTAGGCAGAGTAGGGGGGAGCTGTACAGAAAGATGGTGAGGGAGTACCTAGCTGACCATACCAACGTCCTGCGTGATCACTCTGCTCCATACAACTATTGGGTTTCAAAGCTGGACACGTGGCCTGAACTGGCGCTGTACGCCTTGGAGGTGCTGCCCTGCCCTGCCGCTAGCGTGTTGTCAGAGCGGGTATTCAGTGGAGCTGGTGGCGTCATCACCAATAAGCGTACATGCCTGTCAACTGACAGCGCTGACAGGCTGACGTTTATTAAAATGAACAAAGCCTGGATTTCACCGGAATTCAAATCTCCTCCGGGGGAAAGCAGCTAAAAAATTTTTGGGAGGCTCACCTACAGCCATTTGACTGCAATCTCAATCCCGTCTTGGCTGCACGCTGTTAGGGCCTCAATTTAGATGTTGGTTAGGCAGGAATCATTCCCAAAGAACCCAACAACCCTTCTAAGGGCTACAAGCACGTTTTTTTTTGAGGGGGTCTGCTGCTGGCTGGGACTTGTAGTGCAGCTACCGCCATCTTGGCTGCACGCTTTGCACTGGTGGTAGAAGGGACAGCACGTGTTCCACACAGACCCAAAAGAAATTGCCCAAAGCCGTCTCAGTACTCATTTTTGCTGCTTCTGCTGCACCTTGGCTTGCTGGGATCTGTAGTGCAGTCTAGTGAATACGTTTTTTTTTTCTCTTAGTGATATACACTACAGTCCAGTGAACAATTATGTAGTGTACTGTACATTAGCGTCAGTCGAGGGAATACGTTTATTTTCTCAGTTATATAT
The DNA here is from genome assembly GCA_900303285.1 of Rhinella marina. NCBI lineage: Eukaryota > Metazoa > Chordata > Amphibia > Anura > Bufonidae > Rhinella > Rhinella marina. Next base: position 13,004 of record ONZH01004405.1, read on the forward strand.
TATATAGTGCAGCGACAAATTGAGTGCTTTGCGGTACTAAAGCCGCCGTCTAAACACTACGTTTTTTTTTTCTCAGTTATATATTATACAGTGCAGTGAAAAATTGAGTGGCTTGCGTTACAAAACCACCGTCTAAACACTACGTTTATTCTCTCAGTTTTCAAATTATACAGTGCAGCGACAAATTGAGTGCTTTGCGGGAATAAAACCGCCGTCTAAACACTACGTCTTTTCTCTCTTTTTTCTAATTATACAGTGCAGCGACAAATTCAGTGATTTGCGGGCCTAAAGCCTACATCTAAACACTACATCTTTTCTCTCAGTTTTCAAATTATACAGTGCAGCGACAAATTGAGTGGTTTGCGGGACAAAAACCGCCATCTAAACACTACGTTTATTCTCTCAGTTTTCAAATTATACAGTGCAGCGACAAATTCAGTGATTTGCGGGCCTAAAGCCTACATCTAAACAGTACGTCTTTTCTCTCTTTTTTCTAATTATGCAGTGCAGCGACAAATTGAGTGGTTTGCGGGCCCAAAGCCTTCATCTAAACACTACGTCTTTTCTCTCTTTTTTGAAATTATACAGTTCAGTGACAAATTGAGTGGTTTCGGGTACAAAAGCCGCCATCTAAAGACTACGTTTTTTCTCTCAGTTATATATCATACATTGAAGTGAACATACATAATGTTGAACCCAAGGGCTAAGGGTTGAGGACGAGGGCGTGGGCGTTCAAGTAGTGTAGGGGGCAGAGGCCGTGGTCCTGGGCAGGGTGACACAGTACATGTTGATGAGGGAGCAGTGGAACGCTGCAGAGTTTCGCTCCCTAGCTTAATCTAGCAACTTACTGGTTCACGTGGTACACCACTATTGAAACCACAACAGTGCGAACAGGTGATGACGTGGATAGCGGACAATGCATCCAGTAATTTATCCACCACCCAGTCTTCCATGCAGTCCACCCACTCTAGCCAAGGGAGTAGACCTCTGGCTCCTTCAGCTCAACCTCCTTCCCCCCAGATTGCTCCACCCACGGAAAGTATGGATTCAGATCCGGCATACTCACAGGAACTCTTTTCAGGACCCTACCCAGAGACACAAACCACTGCTCTAGAGCAACCTGAGCAGTTGCTCTGTCCCGATGCCCAAAATTTAGAACTTTCGCAGTCTGTGGGTAAAGAGAGTGTGGAATTAGTGCAAGTAGTGCGTGAAGAGGTGTCGGATGATGATGATGATGAGACACGGTTGTCAGACAGTGACGTTGTTGTCAGGGCAGTAAGTCGGAGGGGGGAGCAGAATGAGGAATCGGAGAAAGAGCTGGTGGATGATGAGGTGACTGACCCGAGCTGGGTTGGTAATCCAACTCAAGACAGTGCTTCTGAAGTGGAGGCAAGTGCAGCACCAGAACAAGTTGGAAGAGGCAGTGGGGTGGCCAGAGGGAGAAGCAGGGCCAGAGCAGGTAGATCAGCAACTGTTTCACGGAGTCAAGTTCCCATGCCGAGGCCTAGATGTTCGCAAGTCTGGAGGTTTTTTAAAGAAAGTGAGGATGACCGACGGACTGTGGTGTACAACCTGTGTCAAACCAAGATCAGCAGGGGAGCCACCACTACCAGCCTAACCACTACCAGCATGCGCAGTCATATGAGTGCTAAACACCCGACTCAGTGGAACCAAGGCCGTTCACCTCCTGCGGGTCACACCACTGCCCCTTCCCCTGTGTCACATGCTGGCTCGGCGAGTCCACTCCCCGCCCAGGTCCACCTAACCACGGACACGTGGACAAGTGCTGGCGGGCAGGGACACTATATCTCCCTGATGGCACATTGGGGTAACTTGGTAGAGGCTGGGATCGAGTCTGATCCTGGGGCCACTCATGTAATGCCCACACCAAGGATTGCGGGGTCTACCTCGGTCACAGTTTCTCAGACTTATTATGCCTCTTCCTCCAACCCCTCTTCCTCCTCCTCCTCTTCGCACAGAAACGCTGAGCCAACAGGCAATGTTTCTGAGGGCCAACTGGCGCTCTATACAAACAATGTTTACGGAGGGCCACCTATAGGCCCTCTCTCCAATAAATTTTTTAGTAGCGTCAAATACAGACACTCAAAAAACAATTTTACATGAGGGAGTGTCTCCCCGTCTGCCATCATGTTCGGTCAGGCTGTCCGTAGGTACACCACCTCTGTCGTCCGCAGAAGCAGCCACTATGAGGAAGGCCACGGCAAAAACATCCCCTTTTCAATTGAGAACAAGTGGAGACTTGTAGGAGGATGACACTTTTCTTCGGCAGTGGATTCACCTTCCCCTTTATCATTGCCAGACAACAGTTGGTGAAAAAGTAATTGGCAATGATGAAGAAAATGTAACGGTGCAGTGGACAGTCTGTGAAGCAAACCTATATATTCCCACCATGCCAGCCATGGGTTGTACATAAACTAATAACAGGAAAAACAAAAAAAAATATTTTACAGGAGGGTCAACTACAGACACTCCAAAACAATTTTTTAGGAGGGTCAACTTCGGACACTCCAAAACAAATTTTTGGGAGGCTCACCTACAGACATTTGACTGCAATCTCAGTCTGACCAAGGCATTGGTGGTGTCACTGCCATGCTGTGTCAGGCTAAAATTTTGGGTGCTTCACCTGCCACCTGAGTCTAACTTGGTCACTATGGGTTCACCGCCATGCTGTGTCAGGCTACATTTTTGGGTGGTTCACCTGCTACCGCAATCTAACTTGGTCACTTGTTGGTGTCACTAGGCTGTTACCATGCTGTGTCAGGCTTATGCCTGCGTCGTGGGGTGGGGGATAGCACAGCAGTGCCAGCATGAGCAGTGGTGTCACCTGCAGGCGGTGATGAACCTTCGTTGCACCTAGTTGGGTGCTTTCCTAACATGTGCCAGCACATGTGCCTTGCCCATCTTGCTCTGGGTCAGCACAATTGCCTTTAGGGTCACCACCAGGCTGTTGCCCAGAATTTGGCATAATGGTGGGATTAGGCAGCCTCAGAGGCATCCATGCATGCTGCCCCTGCGGTTTCCTGTCCATTTCCGTGGTGTTTCCATCATTTTCTGAGGTTTCCAGGTTTTCACGCAACCTTCCCTATGCAGAGCCCCGGTCCCCTGCAAAAAATGCTTGAGTCTCCCATTGACTTCAATGGGGGTCATTATTTGAAACGAGCACCCGAGCATCGGGAAAAATTCGATTCGAATAACGAGCACCCAAGCATTTTAGTGCTCGCTCATCTCTAGTTATCAGTATGTGATTAATGGGGGGTCTGACTCCTAACACCTACATCATTCGGTTGTTTGATTAGGCCTTGGCACTTCCTTGAAGCTTACCAAGCACAGTGCCGTCCATTGGAATGGTGGCTCATCCCTATTCACTTGAATGGGACTGAACTGAGCCAAGGCCATGTGACTGATGAACTAGACATCACTGGTCTAGGGTAGGCTGTGCAGAGGACATGGTGCTCACTTTAGCGCCATGACATTGAATGATGTTCCTATTTTCTGCTGAACAAAGAATTGTTGGAAACAGGGACATGTGTAGTCTCATTTTCTTCTTAGATTTGCATCCCCACCTATCTCTTGGTTGAACCTGATGTACTTATGTCTTCAATCGTATTAACCATGTAACTATGTATGTATACAGTGTGCTAAAACTGGAGGCTGTCTCAACAAACAGATTAGTATAGTTAGGCAACCAAGGTTAGAAATCAAGGAGATAGACAGGCACCAACTTTTCAGACAAATAGAGTTTGATGTACTGCACTGTCACCAATAAAAGTCAAAGTAGTAGTTGAAGTGGAAATCAGTGTTGTCAAGGTCAAGGCTAATCATTGGCCACAACACGGTAATTACTATGTTCAGTTATATAGTTAAAGAGCAAGCCAGACTTATTGAGACAATCACAGAATATAGCCACCAACTGAAAGTTTCAAAAACTTAAGTAACTTGTAAATACATACTTCTATAAATTGGTCTGGAAGAAATTCATGTTATTGAGCATGTGCCGTATAGCCTTCTGTGTGGCAGCATCTGATTGCATAAGGCATAGAGTGGCAACAGCTAGATCAGAAGTGAATTATATCTCATTAGTCATAAACCAAATCACAGAGCTATTCTACATTAACTATACTTAGGTTGCATGGATATTCTTGTAAAATTAGTATGAATTTTACATTTTTGTCTTGTAAGTATATTAAATATAATTTCGCCATTTTTGACAATTGAATTTTTGCCCTTAATAATGAATGCATTGTACATGATATTATCCCCACTTAGTTTGCTGTTTATGCTTAATGACCCATACAAATTGGTATTTCATTTGCAAAGTAGATTTAACAGACTAGCACGAAAATTGTTATTCATTTGTTGTGTAGATTGTGCAAGTGGATGGAATTGGCGGAATATAATGAGGACGAATGGTGTGACTGCTCCATTCAAACAGCAATATTGTTTCATTTATTAAAGTCTAATCACATTTTGCCCTGTCGCTTATCCTATGTCGCTAGTGCACTTCTTTAATATCCCAAAATGAAATATGGAAAACATATAATTAAATTAAAGGGAAAAGACAGTGGGTCCCTTTTTCAGCAGCTCTAGAAAGAAGATAGAGCGCTGATACTGCAAATACACCCCTGTTTGTAACATAGCATGCCACACTGCTATAACAAGTCTAAATGATACATTTAGGGAGATGTTACAGTGCTGCTTGAATACAGCCACATAGAAATATAAATGGAAAACTTAAAAAAAATTAGGAAATTCAGACAATGCTGTTTATATGGAACACAGTGGGCACTCTGCAATATACTGCACATACAAATCAATGATACAAAAGGTATTCAATGTGCTTTTTAAAGATAATATACATTCGGTCCAGCTTGTAATAGTCGTTGAAATTCATAGTGGTAAAATATTTTCCCTTTCATAGACATGGTAACTGCTCCACAGACTTTTAGGTTAAGGCGAGAGACATAGACTTTTTGGTCACACAACTAAGAAATTGGTGTAAAATCACTTTAAAATTTATATCCATAAGAAATGCTTGAAAATCAATACTTACAGTACACTATATATAAGCAATTTCATCATCAAGTCCCCTGGGGAGATTAAAAATAAAATAAAAAAATATTATAAATATAAAAAAATATATATTAAAAATTCAAATAATCCCTTTTCCTAATTTTAAATTTAAAAATAAATAAGACATTAAAACATAAATGATATTATTGGCATTGCCATACCTTAAAATGACCTATCAAAGCAATTGCATCGTGAGACATCCATAATGGAATACGTTGGCGGTACCTTTGTTGCTATATCACTTAGTGGATTCTGAGAACTGCTGGCGTGCACTCGTGTAAGATACATAGCCACCATTATTTCTCCTAACAAGCTATCCCTGCCTTGTACTGTCACATGGCACAGAACATGGGCAGCTCCTTGAAATTGTCACTGTCAGGCAAGATGCATGCCATCATGGACACATGGAGCAGCTGTCATTGTCTGTGACAGTACATGTCTTTTATGGCCCACTGGGTCAATGTTTTTTTTAAGCAGCGTAAAACAGCACAGCAACAATGAGGCCAGGTCCTATTTACACCTCCATGTTTGTATCGGTTGGGTTCCCACATCAGGCACTTATCTGCCTCCTGCATGTCCCTCTCAATAGATATCCTCCCATCTCCAACAGAAGCAGGACAGAGCATTGCTTTCACTCCCCCTCCCTCCTTTCATATGTGCAAAGTGAAGCAATCCCATGCTGTATTATAGCTGATCAGCCTAGGTGAGAGTAGCCACACAGTCAAAGACTTGCTAAAGCGCAAACAGCAAATATTCCACTGGCAGTCCCCTTGCCAACTGCAAATGGGATGGGTTATCAGCGGCAATGGCAGGAACATTGTGGCCACACTGTTGCTTTTGGGGGAAATAACACATGATCCCTGCATGATACATGTGATACATTTAGTGGTACAACAATTTTTGAAAAAGTACCGTGGATTGCAGGTGCTGGCCATGTCCATGTGACTGCCCTCACAATTCAGTCATTCTTATGTGGCAAGGAACTGCCTCCTGGACTTGCAGAGACAGAATGCTTGATCTCTAAATTTTCAAGTCGTTGACATTCCATCTTGTATATGCTGGAGCACCTGTGCGAGCAGCATAAAGTGGGGAATGAATTTTATCATGCACTAGACCACCTAAACAGGGGGCATGTGTTGCATGTGATGCATACTCAGGCTCTTCGAAGAAGTGACAAGATTTGCCAGTAGGGAAAAGTTCATCATTAATGATGTCATCCCCCTAATATTAATGATAGAGCAGATGGTCATGCTGATGCAACAAGGAATGATGGAAGAAGAACAGCTTCTGCAATTTGCTGGCTGCCCTGCAGAAGTTGGGGATCCGTGGAGGAGGAATTGGAGGATGAGAAGCTTGCAATTGAGGAAGAGTTAGTGGTGAAAGAGCAAGAGGCTGCTCCTGATGACGATGGCACTGGCCTTGATGACCAATTATGGGGAATGGAGCCAGAAAGAACTGGGTCTTCAAGCACTTTAGCAAGCATGGCAAGCTGTATGCTTTGTTGCTTAGTTTCACGTTCGTTACCATAAGGCTCCTGCTGCTGTTCCCCACTTCTAATTTTTGTATTGCCACTACTAGAGATGAGCAAAGTTTTAAATAATTAGATTTAACTGTTTTCATGAAGTTTACCAAGAAATTTGATTTATTTCGAATTAATCCTTCACAAATTACTATAAATCAGTTATACCCAGGCCACTCATAATTCTTCCCACTTGGTGGCCCAATTTTAGTGTGAAGGTTTGGAAGTTAACCCTTGCCTGACCGCCGACAGTATATTTACATCAGAGGCCCGGCCCTTAAAAATGACACCCACTGGAGAGTGCTATGGGAGCCATGGTCGCCGGGTATATACTGTTTTAAATAACAGACACATGGCACTAATGTCTTTTAACCCTTTGTATGCCATGGTCATCCAGGTGTGCTTCGGCTCCCTCGGCGGGGATTGGGATGCCGGAAGCTGTATGCAGCAGCCCCTGTCCTCCTGTGTGGTGGGTTTTCAACAATCAATATGGGAGTGGATAGCCTCTCTGCGATCAAGTGTATGAGATGAGCATAATTTTTTTTTAAACCCCGGATTAACCCCTGAGCATCTGAATGTGAATCTCAGATGCTGTGATCAGTGTTGAACGCGGCATCTGAGGGGATAAATGACGGAGGGTTGCTCAATCGCCATTCCCCATTATGAAGCCCACTCCACACAATGGAAGGCGATTCATGATGAAGTAATTCTTAACTAAATGAATTTGGTGAAGTTCGGTGAGGTAACTAATCAAATTTTTCAAAGCTTCGCTCACCTCTAATCATGAACCATGTACTTACCCATAGCTGTATATGTCAGTGTCGCTCTGACATCTTTTGCTATTGCTTTCACTGCTTGAAAGACGTAGGAGAGGTAGAGAGAGAAATAAAAAAAAATAAATCAATAAATAAAATAAAAATGAGAGTCCTAGGAGACTTCAGAGTGTCATATACCAATTTTCAGGCCAACTGGAGCAATTTTAATTGGGTAGAATCAATTTAGGCAATAATTAAAGGACATCTGTCAGCAGATCTGTACATATGACACTGACTGACCTGTTACATATGCGCTTGGCAGCTGAAGGCATCTGTGTTGGTCCCATGTTCATATGTGTCCACATTTCTGATAAAAATTATGTTTTAATATATGTAAATGAGCCTCTAGGAGCAACAGGGGCATTGCCATCAGCTCTCTCAGCAACTGCCGTGCCCTCTGCACTTTGATTGATAGGACCAGGTCCTGTAAACATGATCATGTCTGCCGACCCTGTCAATGAAAGTAAAGAAGGAACTGTAGTTACAGATAGAGCTGAGCCTCTAGGAGTAATGGCAATACCCCTGTTGCTCCTTGAGGCTCATTTGCATATCTTAAAATATATTTTTTTTCAGCAATGTTTGCATATATAGATGTCTTCATCTGCCAAGTGCACATGCAACAGGTCAGCCAATTTCATAGGTTCAAATTTGCTTACAGATACCCTTTACATTTTTAGAAAAATTCGACAAATGTGATACTAATCAAATTTCAAGAAATTTTTCCATCTCTAATTCCTATCTGATTCGAATCTTCAAATGATCCATTAGAATCAGACCCAAAACAAATGTCAAGAAATGTATTCATCTTCACTAATAACACTAATAATACATGTCATAGTGACATTTCACTATTCTACTGGCTAAAGGGGGGGGGGGGGGTGGCGTCATATATTTCCAAGCTTTGCATGATGTTCTTTCCATATGTCCAGGATTGAATCTTAACCAATAGCAACAGAACATGTCATAGAGAGGTATTGTAATTCGATTGGGTAGTTGCAGTCATACTCAATGTAAGTAAGTTTTATCTTTAGACTAATAATGGTGATTTGTCTAAAGAAATATGTGGGGTCTCCTGAAATATTTAGTCATGCAAATAACTTTTACGGAGATTAATTATAAGGTTTTTTTCTATCTTTGCTATGAACAAGGCCAGTTCTATTGAGGAATCTAATACAAGTGCATCTCAATAAATTAGAATATCATCAAAAAGTTGTTGGTTTTTTTACAGTAATTCAATTCAGAAAGTGAACACTCATATATTATATAGAGTCATTACAAACAGAGTGAACTTTTTCAAGTGTTTATTTCTGTTAATGTTAATGATTTTGGCTTACAGCCAAGGAAAATCCAAAAGTCATTATCTCAGAAAATTAAAATAGTATATTGGACCAAATGTAATTTTTTTTTTAAACACAGAAATGTTGGCCAAATGAAAAGGATTTACAGTAAATGCACTCAACACTTGGATGGGGTTCCTTTTTCAGGAATGACTGCATCAATGCGGTGTGGCATGGAGGTGATCAGCCTGTGGCACTGCAGAGGTGTTATGGAAGCCCAGGTTGCTTGGATAGTAGCCTTCAGCTTGTCTGCATTGTTGGGTCTGGTGTCTCATCTTCCTCTTGACAATACCCCATAGATTCTCTATGGGGTTAAGGTCAGGCGAATTTGCTGGCCAATCAAGCACAGTGATACTGTGGTTATTAAACCAGGTATTAGTACTTTTGGCAGTGTGGACAGGTGCCAAGTCCTGCTGGAAAATAAAAATTCCATCTCCAAAAAGCTTGTCGGCAGAGGGAAGCATGAAGTGCTCTAAAATTTCCTGGTAGACAGTTGCAGTGACTTTGGTCTTGATAAAACACAATGGATCTACACCAGCAGATGACATGGCTCCCCAAACCATCACTGAGTGTGGACACTTCACACTAGCCCTCAAGCAGCTTGGATTGAGTGCCTCTCCACTCTTCCTCCAGACTCTGGGACATTAATTTCCAAATGAAATGCAAAATTTACTTTCATCTGAGAACAACAGCTTTGACCACTGAACAACAGTTCAGTTCTTTTTCTCCTTGGCCCAGGTAAGACGCTTCTGGCGTTGTCTATTGGTCATGAGTGGCTTGACACATGGAATGCGACACTTGCAGCCCACGTCTGTGTGTGGTGGCTCTTGAAGCACTTACTCCAGCAGCAGTCTACTCCTTGTGAATCTCCTGGGCGCTGTAGGGAATCGTCATAGCTGCGTGCCTCCTGGGCATGAAGACGTGCGGCCTGCCTGCCTGCCTGGAGTATGTAAGTATATATGTGTTTGTGTGTATGTGTATGTGTGTGTCTGTATGTGTGTCTGTATGTCTGTCTGTATGTCTATATGTATGTCTGTATGTATGTCTGTATGTGTAGGTGACGGATCCAACCTGAACTCCATTGAAAGTCAATGGAGGGCGGATCCGTTTACCATTGTGGTCACACCAAACGGATCCGTCCCCATTGACTTGCATTGGGAGTCATTCCGTATCAGTCTTGGTGAGGATGCCTGGACCGAAGAGAAAACCGCAGCTTGCTGCGGTTTGTTCTCCGGTCTGAAGACGGAACGGAATGCTTTCAGGAACATTCCGTTGTCTTCAGTTCAGTTTTGTCCCCAAACTGAAGCGTTTTTTCCTGGTCTTGAGCCCCTATGACGGAACTCAATAACGGAATTTAAAAACGCTAGTGTGAAAGTAGCCTTATGCATAGGATTTAATAGGAACCGTTTTTTACAGGATCCTGCTTTTTTTCTCTCCCTCTTCTTCTGACGGATGAGTAGAATGGAAAGCTAAATTGTGATATGAACTAAAAATGTATATTTTTAATTTTCACTAGTCCCTGAAAATGTTCAGTGAATCTTAACATGATGATTGAGACACTAATGACATCTATGTAAAATGTCAATATCCAATACTTAAATGCTAATTTTCTCATCAGTCTTTTTATTTCATGCCTAACATATTACTAGAGCTTTTTATGATTTTTTTTTAAATTTCCAGTTCTATTGAATGTCAAATAAATGATTAAATTGTAATGTCTATTTCCTAAACTATTCTTACAGCATATTTGCTTTATATTTGAATTCTTCTAGTTTAAGATGGGGACAGTCTTTCAAGTCTCTCTGACCCTGACAAAATGACCTCTTATTACACAAAGAATAGGGGTCTGTTAAGGCTGTTTAATGGGCTTATAGGTTGCAAATCCACTTAAAAGTCAATGGAAATGAAATGGAAATTTAGAAAAGTAATTGAAATAGTGATGGATTAAAGAATGGATAAGGTGTTTTACAGAGATAGAGGCGTAATCAATAGGTCATTCACAAAATAGACTGTTACTACATGTAAAAGACAGTATATTGCTATTTGATATTTTTTTTAATAGAGGCAAAATTTTAGCTCTTAGAATTTATTAAAATGGTATTCCAACATGACTGTGTTAATTATGTCCCTTGCTTATTCATAGTTCGATAGTATAAATGACAGTATACACTGGAGAAAAACTTTACAGTTGGTTGCGAAAATTGTGCAAAAGAGTGAATCAAAAAGCATAGGTTACATGCTGTACATATAGATAATGGTAATCTTTTATCATCGTTAATTAATGCACATATTCACAGTATCACCCAGGGTAAACAATAACTGCTGACATAAATGGTATGCTGTGTCCTGTGTCTTATGTGCATTGTACAGTGTACATATTTAAAAAGCATATGCATGAACACAATAATGATTCTAGAAATACATTCTGGTGACTTATCCAGCTAGACAAGATATATTAACGACTGGATAAGGGGCAATTTTAAACCATAAGACATTATATATAACGGTGTATATAATATGCAAAACAGTCTACACACACTCAACACTTACTATACCTTAAAGGTAATGTGTCATCAGAAAATGGGCTACTGTTTAAATCACTTTTTTATGTTTGACATATTTTTACAGAATTTTTGATGACTGTTATTTTATGTTATTTTAAATTTTCCATGTCACTTTTTATTTTTAAACTAAAACAAAAAAAAATTCAGTTTTTGCACTGGCCACTATGTCTAATAATTGGCACCACTTCTTGGTTTGTACAGATTACTTTACGGCAGTTATCTCATTCTAATCTTGCCTTTAATGATATCACCTCTGTGTGTAGATCAGTCAGGGTCCAGCATTCACAATAGGTGATTGTCAAATCTTATCTATTCTTCCCTTGTACAATGACCTCTGCACAGGTCACAGAGCATGCCCAGAAACCTCTCCCATGTAAGTCAATAGGGTCCCCTTCTGTCAATTGTGTCTATGGCCCCTGGTGGGGCTGCCATAAAGCATTTTTTTTACAACTCAGACAAGATGGTAGCCCCCATAATCATGTTCAGAAAATAAAACAAAAAATATACAGTCAGAAAAAAAAAAGTAGAAAAAAGGGATATGTTTTACTATCTGGTTTTAACTGGCAGATAACATTTTTTGTGACACATTTCCTTTAGTGAACTAAATAATGATTGTACTTGTTTTGTTTTATGCATGCATACATCTTGTACACTGCTGTGGAAGACATAATGCTATATTTATTAATAATAATAATAATAATAATAATAATAATAATAATTAGAGATGAGCAAATCTATTCACCGCTTCGTAGATTCGTTATGAATCCTCCTTTTTTCCTACTCCGAAGCAAATCTGGATTTATTAGCTTCTTATTATTCATAAATGTTCCTAAAATTTTAAACGCTGACGCTACATACACTACGTACACATTCTTCTTGCCCCCCTCCTGGCCCCCAGAAGCGGGAAAATGACGATTCCGCCCTCTCAAGAGCGGGAAAGTGAAGATACGGCCCCCTCAGAGGCGGGAAAAACCAGCCTGGCCCACCGGGAACTAACTATTTGCACATATAGGGAGTGAAGACTCCTCCCTCATTACTCCGCCCTCCTCTCCAGTTCAAGCCAGCGGTGAACAAGATACCACAGCATGGCAAAAAAACTGCGACCAAAGTGGGGAGAGATGGTGTTTGGTAGCAAGTACCCCGACCCACCGTCCAGTTCAGAGGAGATCACAGTGTCACAATTGGCCAAGAGAATCCCACCGGCTCCTGGCTCGATGCTCGTCCACTCCACCGCCCAGGAGGAGAACAACAACACCTTCCATGCGGCAGAATCCCATTGTGCCTGCATCAGTGACGGCCCACTCTCAGACCCTATGGGACTACAAGAATGCAGTGGCAGACTGGGTCATCCAAGTACTGGACCATCCGAGGCCGGGAGACCCTACACTGGAACGGCGTAAGGGAACCATCCTATGGTTTTCAGTGGAGCGAGGCGGTGGCTTCCTTGCGGACGACGAGGACAGCAAGGAGTACTTTGTGGGCCGCAGGTCTGTGAAATGGCCGTACCTGTCCCAACCCCATGACAGCCTATATGTGGGGGATCAAGTGGGGCCTTAAAGGCCCTTTTGCTACCGGGGTTACCTTATTGTCTAAGCCCCTGGTACCTGCATCACCACCAGAAGTTTGGCCGGAAGAACCAGCAGGTGCAGGACGCGTGCGCTGCCTAAAGGAGTCACCAGATGGCACCCTCTGTTTCAGGGAGAAGCCACAGCCGGAGCCTCTGATGTCTGGATTACCACCACCACCACCACCACGGTTCTTTCACCTGGGCCAGCTGAAGACATCATCCTTTACTTTCCAGTCCACGGTGATCCAGTACCAACTACCATGGAAAATGAAGTCAGCAGCAGCCAGGGGAGCTGGCAGTTCTTCCCTGGGTGCAACCTTGCCTGAACCGCTGCAGCCAGAAGTCCTTACCCCTGCTGGCCCAGCAGGAGTATCTGGAAAAGTGAAGGCGCAAGTAGCTGCAGCGCTCACCAATGTGACCACCACCCGGTTAAGTCTAACTTCTAGCAGAAGAGGGCAGTGGAGCTCAACCACGGCAGACAGCTTGGCCTACAGGAGGCAGGAGCATCCTCTAATGTCATTCAGCAGCAGTTCCAGCGAGGAGAACTTCAGGTCCCTCATCTGAGGAACCCTTATACTGGCTGATTTAAAGGACACCCCTGGACCTATCGGAGCCACAACATGGACTGCACCTGACAGGTGAGAGCTATTTGGCACTTGTTTTTAGTTTATGTTGTTTTTAATTGCCCCCTGTTTGACTCTCACCCAGATGGACATGGCTTGTCAGGATCCACCCCCCCCCCCCATTCTGCAGAAAATTCCCAGTTGCGCCTATTTTCTTTTTTCCCCCTTCTCAGGTTATTTGAAAGCCCCCCATTATCCATGTGGATTACACGTTACCTGTTTGGATTACAAAATTACCTCCCGTGAATTACAATAGAATTTTGGACTCTGTTCCAGTGTTTTATGCCAAGTAGCCATGAGGAGAGACTCAAACGTATATCTGAGCCTATTATTCTTGCAAATGTGAAATTGAGTGACCTAAAATGTTGGCATAATTATGTCTTTGCTGTATTTTAGCATAGCAATAATGTTTTTACAGGTTCAGCAACGTTCAAGCACTTTAGCTCATTGTGTGTATTCTTTTTCAGGTACTGCAATGTGTCCTATTATGCACTTATTGTATGGTGTTTTTAGTAAATTATGCACTTAGCCGGATAGCTAACAGTGAGCACCTTACTTTTCTACCTCATATGGACTTCCTCTGCTGAGGACTGTATGCCGCAGCCCAGTCTCGTGCGTGCGTATGACGCAATCGTAAGTCAATAGTACGCTAAGGATTCGTACGCATTTTGTAGGCTAATGCTTACGCATTCAGTAGCGTACTTTTAACAACCCATAGACTGTATGTTTGTAATTTGTGCAGTAATGTTCGCAAAACAACAATTTTTTTAATGCAAATTCGACCAAATAAATTCGTATTAAGAACAAATCTTGTCATATATTCATCGATTATTCGCTGAAGCGAATTTTTGATGATTCGCTCATCTCTAATAATAATAATAATAATAATAATAACAAGAGATGAGCGAATGTGCTCGTAACAAGCACTGTACCGCTCGGCTCCCCTGTGCTCACATGGGTGCAGGCAGCCACTTCCGTCCTCCTCACCCGACGGAAGCGGCTGCCTGCGCCCATGCGAGCACAGGGGAGCCGAGCGGTACAGTGCTCGTTACGAGCACGTTCGCTCATCTCTAATAATAACATAATGTATACTAAACTCAAATGTAAATATATTAAAAGGGGTATTCTGATCTGTGTGTTTAATGTTCATAAAGTGATGCCACCATAGCTTATACTGTAAGTAATTATTATTTATTTTCATTAGCTTGCCCATCTCTGTGCTGCACATATGTTATGAGGCTGCTAGTGCTTGCAATGGGTGGAATTATCATGTAAACTTTCTATGACTTCATTACATAAAGCACAGCTCTACTACTAGACACAGCTCTGCTGTTCTACATGCACTCTGTAAGCCTGCTGCTCAGCATTTAAAATACAATCCCTCCAAAGACAAAGAGAGTAGGGGGATAGTCAAGGAGCAGTGTACATAAGAGACATGTAGTGTGTGAATTCCTTTACATAAGGGAGAAACCATTTTGTTTGCCTTTGAAAACAATAAATACTTAGGAGGTCATTTGTTATTTGCTACCTATGAATTTGTTATTTGCTACCTATGGATGTGGAGGTTACATTAAGGCTACTTTCACACTAGCGGCAGTCCGGATCCGGCAGGTGAAGGGTGCCGCTGGATCCGGACTGCCGCAGGGACAGCGAACCGCGTTCCGGCCCCACACATGTCACACAGTATCGTATACATACATACACACACATACACATACACACAAACACATACATACTTACATACTCCAGGCAGGCAGGCCGCACATCTTCACGCCCAGGAGGCGCGCAGCTATGACGATTCCCCACAGTGCCCTCTGCTGGGCGCTGTAGGGAATCGTCATAGTGGCGCGCCTCCTGGGCATGAAGACGTGCGGCCTGCCTGCCTGGAGTATGTAAGTATGTATGTGTTTGTGTGTATATATGTCTGTCTGTCTGTCTGTATGTGGTGACGGATCCGTCCTGAACTCCACTGAAAGTCAATGGAGGGCGGATCCGTTTACCATTGTGGTCACACCAAACGGATCCGTCCCCATTGACTTGCATTGGGAGTTATTTCCGTATCAGTCTTGGTGCGGATGCCCGGACCGGAGAGAAAACCGCAGCATGCTGCGGTTTGTTCTCCGGTCTGAAGACGGAACGGAATGCTTTCAGGACCATTCCGTTGTCTTCAGTTCAGTTTTGTCCCCATTGACAATGAATGGGGACAAAACTGAAGCGTTTTTTTCCGGTATTGAGCCCCTATGACGGAACTCAATACCGGAATTTAAAAACGCTAGTGTGAAAGTAGCCTTAGGCGTATTTCTGCCACAGGTTGCGGTTCAAAGGTCCTTCCTAAGGTGCTAATTATCAATACCAAGGATGGTATCTGAGGCAAGATATATTAAGAAAATAAATTGAAACAGAAAAAACAAATCTTTAAAACCAGAAAAGAGACTGGCAGCGGAGCTCCAACTAGATATTAAATACATGAGGCAAAAGGGGAATGATCCTTTATATCAGTTAATATTTTCCTGTCCCGCAAATTATTCTATCCTGTTAATTTGATGAATTTTCGCCTTCCACAATTCAATAGTTGGTGGGAACGTATTTCTCCATTGTGTTAGAATGAGTACACAATCTGTCTGACTGTGGATTGGTGGAGTCCAAATTCTTTAGAGATGGTTTGGTAACCTTTTCCAGCCTGAGGAAGATCAATAGCTCAATAGAGGTCCTCAGAAATCTTCTTTGTTTGTGCCATGATACACTTCCCCAAACATGTGTTGTGAAGATCAGAATTTGATAGATCACTGTTCTTTAAATCAAACAGGTTTGCCCAATCACACCGGTTATCCCACTGATTGAAAAAATCTGACTCTAATTTCAAGTTCAAAGTATCTGCTAATTCTAAAGGTTCACATACTTTTACCACTTCAGACATGTGATATTTTGTTCAATAAACAAATGACCAAGTCTAATATTTTTTACTTGTGTTTGATTTGGTTATCTTCATTAAGTTTTTTAGGACTTGTGTGAAAATCTGATGTAGTTTTAGGTCAAATTTATGCCAAAATATTGAAAATTCTGAATAGTTCACAAACTTTCAAGCACTATTGTACTAACACTTTCCACCAGTCTAAGCATTCTCATTTCATGTTCTAAACTTTGATGTAGCATAGTATCAAATGCTTTGGAAAATCAAGATACATGATATCATCCTGGTCCAGTCTATAACTTACATCCTCATATAAACAATTTTGATTAGTTTGACAGGGCAGATCCCTCATAAATCTGTACTGATATGGTG
Source organism: Rhinella marina (assembly GCA_900303285.1). Lineage (NCBI taxonomy): Eukaryota > Metazoa > Chordata > Amphibia > Anura > Bufonidae > Rhinella > Rhinella marina. The sequence goes on from ONZH01004405.1 coordinate 29,803, forward strand.
TTATACCGTACACTCATTTTTTATTGAGATGTAGAGATGAGCGAGCATGCTCGTCCGAGCTTGATGCTCGTTCGAGTATTAGGGTACTCGTAAGTGCTCGCTGCTCGGACGAGTATTTCGCCATACTCGAGGAAATGGCATCTCCCGCATTTTGAATTTTTGACGCCTATAACTCAGCCAATCACTAGCGGTACCCCCCAGCATCACTTGGGGCCTTACATGTCAATAGCAGGGGTTGGCTGGCCAGATCAGGTGACCCTGGAATATACTAGTGACGTCCGGCGGTGCTCGGCTCAGAGGCTGTCTGGATGTCGTTAGGGACAGATCTGCTGCGTTTCAGGGAGAGTGTTAGGGCCTGGATTTAGTTCTCTGTTAGGCAGGAGTGATCTCAAAAGAACCCAACAGCCCTTCTAAGGGCTACAAGACACTTTTTTTGTCTCCTGGCTTGGCTGGCTGGCACTAGTAGTGCAGCTATCGCCATTATAACAAACTTTGTTTTTTGTTGTTTTATCTCAGTGATACAAATCCATTTCATACAGCTGTGTGGAACCATTCTGTGTGTCACAGTTCAGCTGTCCAGTCACCTCAAACCACAATCCGTATTTTCTGTCCAGGTGACCCATTCTGTACGTCACGTAATTAAAAAAGGTCTTTTGCTCTCACTGATACAGCTACATTAGAAAAGTGCGACATTTTTCTGGGTTACACTTAAGCAGACCAAGTCTGCCTAATCTAATAGTTTCAGTGTAATTGCTCCATACTGCAGGGTACGTAATAAAATACGTAATTTTGCTGTAACTTATCCACCTATATATTAACTTGTTCAGATTGAAAAAGTTTGTGGGTTTCAGTACAGCAGGCCCATTTTTTTTTTGTATATATAACACACTTATATAAAGAAAATGTTGAACCCCAGGGCTAAGGGTCGAGGACGAGGGCATGGGCGAGGGCATTCAATTACTGCAGGGGGCAGAGGCCGTGGACCTGGGCAGGATGAGACAGTACCTGCTGATGAGGGAGCAGGGGAACGCCGCAGAGCTACACTCCCTAGCTTCATGTCTTAACTTACAGGGACACGTGGTAGAGGACTGTTGAAACCACAACAGTGCGAACAGCTGATGTCGTGGATTGCGGACAATGCTTCAAGTAATTTGTCCACCAGTCAGTCTTCCACGCAGTCCGCCCACGTTACCCAAGGGAGCACTCCTCTGGCTCCTCCACCTCAACCTCCTTCCCCCCAGTCTGCCCCCTCCAGGAAAATTTGGAATGCGATCCGGCATACTCTGAGGAACTGTTTTCTGGACCCTTCCCAGAGTCACAAACCACTTCTCAGGTTGCTGCTGACCTCTTTCCCGATGCCCAAGTTTTCCAACTGTCTCAGTCTGAGGGTGATTACATTGTTGACTTAGTGGAAGAAGTGTGTAAAGAGGTGTCGGACGATGAGGAGACACGGTTGTCAGACAGTGGTGAAGTAGTTGTCAGGGCAGAAAGTCCAAGGGGGGAGCAGACTGAGGAATCGGAGGATGACGAGGTGACTGACCCAAGCTGGGTTGATAAGCAGAGTGAAGGCAGTGCTTCTGAGGCGGAGGCGAGTGCTGCACCAGAACAGGTTGGAAGAGGCAGTGGTGTGGCCAGAGGGAGAAGCAGGGCCAAAGCTGGTGCATCAGCAGCAACTGTTTCACGTAGTGAAGCTCCCATGGCGAGGCCTAGATGTTCGCAAGTCTGCAGGTTATTTAAAGAAATTGAGGATGACCGATGGACTCTGGTGTGCAACCTGTGCCACACCAGGATCAGCAGGGGTGCCACCACTACTAGCCTAACCACCACCAGCATGCGCAGGCATATGAGTGCTAAACACCCCACTCAATGGAACCAAGGCCGTTCACCTCCTGCGGGTCCCACCACTGCTCCTTCCCCTGTGTCACTCGCTGCCTCTGCTAGTCAACCCCCTGCCCAGGACCCCGGCATGAGCGCCTCCCACCGGAAAACCACACCTTCGCCTCCACGATCCTCCACAGCGTCCACCAATGTGTCCCTGCGCAGCGTTAAGCTGTCTTTACAGCAGACGCTGGAGCGCAAGAGGAAATACAGTTCCACCCACCCACATGCCCAAGCCCTCAACGTCCACATCTCCAAATTGCTGAGCCTGGAGATTCTGCCCTATAGGCTGGTAGAGACCGAGGCCTTTCACAACCTCATGGCGGTGGCTGCCCCTCAGTATTCGGTCCCCAGCCGCCACTATTTTTCCTGATGTGCCGTCCCAGCCCTACACCAGCACGTGTCACAGAACATCATCCATGCCCTGACCATTGCTGTTTCTGAGAAGGTCCACCTAACCACGGACACGTGGACAAGTGCTGCCGGGCAGGGACATTATATATCACTGACGGCACATTGGGTTTACTTGGTGGAGGCTATTGGGTTAACTTGGTGGAGGCTGGGACTGAGTCTGACCCTAGGGCCGCTCATGTACTGCCCACACAGAGGATTGCGGGGCCTACCTTGGTCACGGTCTCTCAGACGTACTATGCCTCCTCCTCCGACCCCTCCTCCTCCTCCACCTCCTCCTCCGAATTACCATCCGTGGGCATGGGGCCTTCAGTCGGTAGCTCTAGGCGCAGCAGCAGTGCCGTGGCTAAGCGACAGCAGGCGGTGCTCAAACTGCTGAGCTTAGGTGACAAAAGGCACACCGCCCAAGAACTATTACAGGGCATCATGGCGCAGACCGATCTGTGGCTGGCACCGCTGAACCTCAAGCCAGGCATGGTTGTGTGTGACAACGGGCGTAACCTGGTGGCGGCTCTGCAACTCGGCAGACTGACACATGTGCCATGCCTGGCCCACGTGTTCAATCTCATAGTTCAGCGGTTCCTCAAGACATACCCCAATCTGTCTGATTTGCTTGCCAAGGTGTGCCGCATCTGTGCGCATTTCCGCAAGTCGACCACAGATGCTGCCACTCTCAGGGCAGCGCAGTGCCGCCTACAACTGCCCGCTCACCGACTGTTGTGCGACATGCCCACAAGTTGGAATTCGACATTAAACATGTTATCCAGAGTTTACCAGCAGCGCAGAGCGATTGTAGACTGCCAGATGTCAACTTCCACCAGAACTGGTAGTCAGGTCAGTCAGATTCCTGAAGTCTACAATGAGGAGTGGACGTGGATGTCTGATATCTGCCAGGTGTTGACCAACTTTGAGGAGTCAACACAGATGGTCAGCGGCGATGCCGCCATTATCAGCCTCACCATCCCGCTGTTTTGCCTGTTGAAAAACTCACTGCTCAGCATGAAGTCGGAAGCTTTACGCTTGTCACAAGAGATGGTGGAGGAAGATACGTCGCTTGATAGCCAGAGCACCCTCCGGTCTGTTTCTCAGCGCGTATCGGAGGAGGGGGATGAGGATGAGGAGGAAGAGGAGGAGAATGTCGGCGAGACAGAAGAGGGTACCAATGCTCAGTTCTTCTTAACTCTTGAGCGTGTATGGGCTGAAGAGGAGGAGCAGGACAAGGAGGAGGAAATGGAGAGTTAAGCCAGTGAGGAGAGGGAATTCTTGCGTGTTGGGACTCTGGCGCACATGCAGACTTCATGTTAGGCTGCCTATCCTGTGACCCTTGCGTTAGAAGAATTTTTTCAAATACTGAATACTGGGTGTTCACTCTCCTGGACCCACGGTACAAGCAGAACCTTTTCACTCTCATCCCTGTAGAGGAAAGGAGTATGAGAGTGAATCAATATCAACAGGCCCTGGTGCACAAGCTAAAACAATCCTTCCCATCTGACGCTGCAAGCGGCAGAGGGCGTGGTTCTGTGGGCCAAGTAGCGGGGGAGAGGAGGCGAGCAGGCAGCTTGTCCAGCACTGGCAGGGGAACGCTCTCCAAGGCCTTTGCCAGTTTTATGTCACCCCAGCAAGACACTGTCACCTGTCCCCAGTCTAGGAAGAGTAGGGGTGAGCTTTACAGAAAGATGGTGAGGGAGTACCTAGCTGACCATACCAATGTCCGGACCGATCAGATCACTCTGCTCCATACAACTACTGGGTTTCAAAGCTGGGCACGTGGCCTGAACTGGCGCTGTACGCCTTGGAGGTGCTGGCCTGCCCTGCCGCTAGCGTGTTGTCAGAGCGGGTATTCAGTGCAGCTGGTGGCGTCATCACGATAAGTGTACACGCCTGTCAACGGACAGTGCTGACAAGCTGACACTTATTAAAATGAACAAAGCCTGGATTTCACCGGAATTCAAATCTCCTCCGGGGGAAAACAGCTAAAGATTAACATTACTTATGTATCCGATTCCTCTTCTCTAGTCCTCCTACTTCTCCTCCTCCTCCTTGTCGTCTTTGCCTAACGCTGACCCAAAACGCAATTTTTTAGAGGGCCAACTGGCACTATTTTACGACAATTTTTCCGGAGGGCCCCTACAGGCCCTCTCTCTAAACAATTTTTCCGGAGGGCCACCTACAGGCCCTCTCTCTAAACAATTTTTCCGGAGTGCCCC
>ONZH01004406.1:0-14353 GCA_900303285.1 Rhinella marina
CATTAATGTCTTATTCCCTGATGATGGATTTTTAGTATTGTTTATATTGACTATTTCACCCCTTGTCTGGTCCTACTTGATAAGGCCAACTCTAACCTCCTCCCACTTGGTCACACCTGATTGAGCACAGAGTGTATAAATCTAAGTGCTTAGGTCTTTAGACCAGGTCTTTCCAATGCAAATATTTCAAGTGCAACTCTTAAGTGCACATACAGATTATACCAGAAGTAATACGATATAGAATCTACTTTGTCATCACCTCTACTGACCATCATCCATTTTCTCCTTTCCAGTATTGCTTTACTGAATGCAACTGCACCCAACTTTCCAAGACCCTGATAACTCCATAAGCTCAGGTATGTCTTCTAATGCTTTTTCCAAGACCCTTACATCCACATAGCTCATCTGGTATGTCTTTATGAATGCAACTGCACCCAACTTTCCAAGACCCTGATAACATCCACATAGCTCATTTCCTTCCCAATCCCTGGTATGTCTTTACTGAATGCAAACTGCCACCCAACCTTTCCAAGCCCTGATAACATCCACATAGCTTCTCCTTCCCAACCTGGTATGTCTTTATGAACATTAATGTCTATTCCCTGATGATGGATTTATTGGTACTTGTTTATATGACTATTCACCTGTGTCTGGTCCTACTTTGATAAGGCCAACTCTAACCTCCTCCCCACTTGGTCACACCTGATTGAGCACAGAGTGGTATAATCTAAGTGCTTAGGTCTTTAGACCTAGGTCTTTCCAATGCAACCATATTTCAAGTGCAACTCTCTTTAAGTGCACATACAGAATTATACCAGAATGTCACCAGAAGGGACCAAAGGTAACTAATGAAATAGTAAATGCAAACAATGATTCAATTTTTCATCTTGCTCTTCCCACTTTCCCTAAACCTCCAAAAATGCTCTTACATACAATCACCCAGCAAGGAACTGTTTCATCTCTCCCTCCCATTTACCCACTCATCTAACCTCCTGTGCAAACCTGTTTAGTGACATAAACATTTCCTTCCCAAACACACACGGCCTCCTCATGCCCTCTCTTTCTCTCACCTACTGACCTTTCCCTGCTTCTACTTATTGCTGGCGACATCTCTCCAAAATCCAGGCCCCCCACAGCAAATCCCCACCATTATTTCCTCCTCTCACTACAATTCCCCTCTACAAATTTCTGCAATCCCTTAAACCTAAAAAACCATTCCCCTGACCCCTGCTCCCTCGGTTCCTCTGACAGGAGCACTATGGAACGCACGCTCCAGTTAATAACAAAACTGTCTTTTCATCCATGACCTCTTCATCTCACACAAAACTTTCCCTTCTGGGTATCACAGAAACGATGGCTGACACCCTCTGACACTGCCTCCCCTGCTGCTCTCTCTTATAGCGGATTTCATTTCACCCACACCCCACGCCCTGGCTGCAAACATGGTGGAGGAGTTGGTCTGCTTCTGTCTGGAAACTGCTCCTACAGCCCAATTCCACCACCACCCTTAACTCTCACTTCATTTGAAGTACACTCTGTTCGCATCTACTCTCCCTCCAACCTGCAAGTAGCTGTTATCTACCGCCCCCAGGCCCAGCCACCATCTTTCTTGACCATTTTTAATACCTGGCTCCTACATTTTCTTTCTGCCGACATTCCCACTATCATCATGGGTGACTTCAACATCCCTATCGACACTTGCAACTCGACCGCCTCCAAACTTCTGGCACTCGCTTCCTCCTTCGGCCTCTCCCAGTGGTCTTCCGCTCCCACCACAGAGATGGTCATACTCTAGATCTGATCTTTACTCGCCTCTGCTCCTTATCTAACCTTTCTAATTCGCCACTCCCCCTATCTGACCACAACTTACTCACCTTTCTCTTCTCTGGTCTCTTCTGCTGCTCCTCCGGTCCACACACTAGCACACCCCTGCAGGAACCTTAAACATCTCGACTTTCACCTACTTTCGGAATCTCTTTCACCTCTCTCCAACATTCATTCCCTCAAAGACCCCGATGCTGCCACCACTCTGTATAACACCACAATAGCTACAGCCCTGGACTCTGTTGCCCCCCTCACACTCCACAAATCCCGGAAAATCAACAGACAACCCTGCACACAGACCTGACCAAGAAACTCAGACAAGCTTCCAGAGCTGCTGAGCGGCAATGGAAGAAATCCCATTCTAAGGATCACTTCACCACATACAAGCAATCCCTCCTCATTTTCAAATCATCACTCTCTGATGGCAAAACAGGCCTACTTCTCATCTCTAATATCTTCTCTGTCCCACAACCCAAACAACTGTTCAACACTTTTAACTCTCTTCTCCGTCCACCGGCGCCCCCACCTTCACCTCTTATCTCAGCAGAGGACTTTGCCACATATTTCAAACAAAAGATTGTAAACATCAGAGAAGGCTTCAGTGCACAGTCCCTCAGCCCCTCTACATAACTGCTCAGTACTCTTCCACCAAAACCTGCTTCTCCACAATTACAGAAGAATACCTTTCCACCCTACTCTCCAGATCACATCTCACCACCTGCGCACTTGACCCAATCCCATCCCACCTCATTCCCAACCTCTCTCAGTGTTCATCCCAGCCCTAACTCATCTCTTCAACCTATCACTGACCTCTGGTGTCTTCCCCTCTGGTTTTAAACACGCTACAATTAAACCCATCCTTAAAAACCCTCACTCGACCCATCTTCTCTGTCCAGCTATCGCCCCATATCACTTCTGCCATATGCCTCAAAGCTACTTGAGCAACATGTCCATTCAGAACTGTCCTCTCACCTCTCCTCCTGCTCACTCTTTGACCACCTACAGTCAGGCTTCCGACCCCACCACTCGACTGAAACTGCCCTTACTAAAGTCACCAACGATCTGCTAGCAGCCAAAACCAAAGAACATTACTCTATTCTCCTCCTCCTTGACCTGTCCTCTGCCTTTGACACCGTCGCCACTCCCTTCTACTACAAACTCTCTCGTCTCTTGGCATCACTGACCTGGCCCTCTCATGGATTGCATCATACCTCACCGACCGGACATTTAGCGTCTGCCACTCTCACGCCACCTCCTCCTCCCATTCCCTCTCTGTTGGTGTCCCACAAGGCTCAGTCCTAGGTCCCCTGCTCTTCTCTATCTATACCTTTGGCCTGGGACAGCTCATAGAGTCCCATGGCTTTCAGTATCACTTTTATGCTGATGACACACAAATCTACCTCTCTGGTCCTGACATCACCACCTTACTATCCAGAGTCCCACAATGCCTAGCTTCAATATCCTCTTTCTTTTCCTTCACGCTTTCTAAAACTTAACATGGATAAAACAGAATTTATCATCTTTCCACCATCTTGCACAGCCCTCCCAACAGACCTATCTATCACCATCAACGACTGCACACTCTCCCTCGTTAAACAGGTCCGCTGCCTTGGAGTGACCTTGGATTCTGCACTCTCCTTCAGACCACACATCCAAGCCCTTTCCACCACCTGCCGCCTCCAACTCAAAAATATCTCCCGTATCCGTGCGTTCCTCAACTATGAGTCTGCCCAAAGTACTAATACATGCCCTCATCATCTCCCGCCTAGACTACTGCAACATTCTCCTCTGTGGCCTTCCATCTAGCACTCTAGCCCCCCTCCATCTATCCTCAACTCTGCTGCCCGACTAATCCACCTCTCACCCGTTACTCCTCTGCCTCTCCCCTTTTGCCAATCCCTTCCACTGGCTCCCCTTTCCCCAGAGAATTCAGTTTTAAAATACTAACAAATACATACAAGGGCCATCCACAACCTGTCCCCTCCCTACATCTCAGAACTACTCTCCCGATACATCCCCACACGTAATCTCCGATCCTCACAAGACCTCCTTCTCTCCTCCACTCTTATCAACTCTTCACACAATCGCCTCCAGGATTTCTCCCGCGCAGCCCCAATACTCTGGAACTCTGTACCCCAACATATCAGACTCTCACCTACAGTGGAATCCTTCAAAAGAAATCTGAAAACCCACCTCTTCAGACAAGCCTACAACCTGTGACCCTGCTTCTGCTACACTGCCATGACCAGCTTTACCCTCACCTACTGTGTCCTCACATACCGCATAGATTGTAAGCCTTCACGGGCAGGGCCCTCTCTCCTTCTGTACCAGTCTGTAACTTGTTTGTCCTAGAGCAATTGTCTAGACTATGTATGTAAACCCCTTTCAACATGTACAGCGCTGTGGAATGAATGGCGCTTTAATAATAAATAATAATAATAATAATTGACATTGTATGCTGTTATTTCATCTACAAGGACTCCCAAATCCTTCTCTATAAGTGACTCTCCCAGTGTTACATCCCCTAGGACATATAAAGCACAGAGGTTATTACTACCAAGATGCATAACTTTACATTTATCCACATTGAACCTCATTTGCCAAGTTGATGTCCAATAACGCAGAGTGTTCAAGTCAGCTTGTATTTTATGGACATCTTCTATAGACTGCACAGTACTACATTACTTAGTGTCATCTGCAAAAATAGAAATGGTGCTATTAATCCCATCCTCAATATCATTAATAAATACATTATATAACAGAGGACCCAGCACTGAACCTTGGGGTACACTACTTATAACCCAGGACCATTGTGAATAGGATTCATTGACCACAACTCTCTGGACACGGTCCTTCAGACAGTTTTCAATCCAATTACAGACTATACTTTCCAAGCATATAGACCTTACTTCACCTATTAACCCTTAGACTCCCATCGACGTACATGCACGGTGCAAAACGCCGGGACACAAGTCCCGCCCGATCAACAGCGGGGGTCCGGCTGTGCCGAGGACCCCTGCTGAATGCGCCAGCATCGGTGAAAACATCGATGCTGGCGCATTAACCCTTCATGTGCCGGAGTTCAGGATGGCGAGGGGGGGCCATCGGGTCCCCGCGCTACTGTGACGGGGACCCGATGGCTCGGATAGCAGCCCGGATGCCCCCTGGATCGCACAGGAAGCAGGCTGTAAGTGTATTACATTGAGTAATACACTTACAGCCAATGCATTACAATACAAAAGTATTGTACTGCATTGTAAAGGGGATCAGACCCCCAAAAGTTAAATAAAGTAAAAAAAAAAAAAAAAAAAAGTTAAAAAATAAAGTTTCCTAAAAAAAAAAAAAAAGTTTCAAGTAAAAAAAACAAACAAACGCCATTTTCCAAAAAAAAGGTAAAAAAAAAAAAAGGTAAAAAAAACATATTAGGTATCGCCGCGTCCGTATCGACCGGCTCTATAAAAATATCACGTCATCCACCCCGCCAGGTGAACGCAATTAAAAAAAAAAAACACGTGCCAAAACAGACATTTTTTGGTCACCTTCTCTTACAAAAAGTGTAATAACAGGCGATCAAAAAGGCGTATTTATCCCAAAATGGTACCAATCAAACCGTCAACTTGTCCCGCAAAAATGATACCCTACCTGAGCCAATCGCCCGTAAAATAAAAAAAATATGGCTCTCTGAAAATGGCAACACAAAAAAAAAGATTTTATTCTCTTCAAAAATAAATCTAATGTGTAAAACTTTCCAAAAATAAAAAAGTTAGACATATTGGGTACCGCCACGTCCGTAACAATCTGCTCTATAACAATATTACATGAGATAGCCCCCCAGGTGAATGTTGCAAAAAATTTTTTTTAAAAAAACATGCCAAAACAGCTATTTTGTTTTCACCTTGACTCACAAAAAGTGTAATACCAAGCGATCAAAAAGTCTTATGTACCCCAAAATGGTACTAATCAAACAGTCATCTCGTCCCGCAAAAAATGAGCCCCCACATAAGACAATAACTCAAAAAAATAAAAATCAATGGCTCCCGCAAACCAATCCATCAAAATCTGTGTTGTAAAATCCATATGGCGCTCCTTCTGTTTTGAGTCCTGCCATGTGCCCCCACAGCAGTTTACCTCCACACATGGGGTGTTGCTGTATTCAGGAGAAAATGAGTAACAAATTATGGGGTGCTTTTCTCCTGTTACCCCTTGTGAAAATGAAAAATTTGGGGCTAAAGCAACATTTTATTGGAAGAAATGAAACTTTTCATTTTCACAGCCAACTGTTTCCAAATTCCATAAAACGCTTAGGCGGTTAAAGTGGCCAGTACCCCCCTTAATATATTCGTTGAAGGGTGTAGTTTCCAAAATGGGGTCACTCTTTGAGGGTTACCACTGTAGGGGTACGTCAGGGTCTCTCAATTACAAAATGGTGCCTAAAAACTATTCTAGCAATACCTGCCTCCAAAATCCATATGGCGCTCCTTTCCTTCTGACCACTGCCACAAACCCATAGAGACATTTACCACCATATATGGGGTATTTCTATAAACTGCAGAATCATGGTAATGTATATTGGGGTTTAGTTTGCTGTTAACCTTTGCTGTGTTGCAAGAAAAAAATTATTAACATGAATAATCTACCAAAAAAGTGAAATTTTGAAATTTCACCTCCATTTTCCTTTAATTCTTGTGGAACACCTCAAGGGTTAATAAAGTTTGTAACATCAGTTTTTCATAACTTGAGGGATGTAGTTTCTAAAATGGGTTAATTTCTGGGGGATTTCCATTAGGTAAGCTTCACAAAATCACTTTATAACTGAATTGGTGCTCAAAAATATGGTTTGAGAAATTTTGTTGAAAATTTGAAAAATTGCTTCTAAACTTTTAAGCCCTCTAACGTCCTAAAAAAATGAAATAAAATTTACAAAATGATGCCAACATAAAGTAGACATATGGGGAATGTAAGGTAATAACTATTTTTGGAGATATTACTATGTATTTAGCAGAGAAATTGACATTTGGAAATTTGCTAATATTTCAAAATTTTGGGTAAATTTGGGATTTTTTCATAAATAAGGGTGAAATATATTGACTCAAATTTATGAAGTACAATGTGTCACGAGAAAACAATCTCAGAATGGCCTAGATAAGTAAAAGCGTTCTAAAGTTATTACCACATAAAGTGACACGTCAGATTTGCAAAAATCGGCCTGGGATTTAAGGTGAAAAGTGGCTCGGTACTGAAAGGGTTAAACATCTATGAGTAACAGTATCAAAAGCCTTTGCAAAATCCAGAAACACTACATCCACAGCTGCCCCTCTGTCCAGGCTTCTACTCACCTCCTCATAAAAACAAATCAGGTTAGTCTGACAACTTCTGTCCTTGGTAAACCCATGTTGGTTATCACTTATAATATTATCTACAGTCACATGCTCCTGTATATAGTCCCTTAAGAGTCCTTCAAACATTTTTCCCACAACAGAAGTTAAACTAACTGGTCTATAATTACCCGTGGAGGACCTTTTTTGAATATGGGCACCACATTTGCCAGTACTTAGAGAATCTTTCAAAATGATAAACAGGGGCACGGCAATGATTAAACGGAGCTCTTTAAGCACTCTTGGATGTAATCCATCTGGACCCTCATTTACCTTATTTAACTTATCTTGGACCACATCTACAGTTAGCCAACTGAGAATATTACTGGATGTACTAACAGCCCCAGCACCACAGATATCAGCTCCTTTCTCTTTTGTATATACAGAGCTAAAAAACCCATTTAGTAACTCTGCCTTTTCCTTATCTTCAGTGACCTAGGAGTGCTGTGGTTTTCTTTTCTGATGATAGTGATAACTGGGGTTACACTGGACTGGTACCCATCACTGACGGCACCACCACAGAATGGACTTTGAGGATCCGTAAGTGCTGCTACAACTCTTTGATCATTTGCTATAACACGCCTTTACCATCATTTAGGGGACCTACTTGGTCAGACCTTGGTTTTTAGCATTTATATATTTGAAGAAGTTTTGGGATTTGTTTTGCTCTCTTTTGCCACCTGCTGTTCGTTTAGTATTTTTGCTCATTTTATCTCCGTTTTACAGATTTTATTAAGCCTTTTGTAAACTTCAAACGCTACAGCTGACCCCTCAGATTTGTATTTTTTAAATGCCCTTTTTTTTTACCCTTTTTACAATAGCTATAAGCCATGGGAGGGTTTGATTTTAGCAGTTTATACTTGTTACCTAAAGGAATAAATTTTTAGTACAATTACTATGACTATGACAGTAGCTGCTCCCTGTCTATGCCCTGAAATGCTGCCCTCAACCCAGGGAAATTAGCCTTTTTAAAATTCCAGTGTCTTTGCTCTGCCTGGCAGAGTTTGCTTCTTATAGTTTAGGGGGGATTTAATTATATTGTGGTCACTATTACCTAGAGTTTCTTGAACAGTAACATTTCCAACAAGCTTTGCATCATTAGAAATTACCAGATCCAACATAGCATTGTCCCTTCTACAAATTGGCTCATAAAGTGGTCCTGCAGCAAGTTGAGGAATCTTCTCCCCTTTGCGGTTGAGGCAGAACCATGACCCCAGTCAATGTCTGGGAAGTTAAAATCTCCCATTATGACCACTGTACCAGCCTGTGCGGCCCGCTCTATTTGGTTATACAGTTGAGCTTCTATCTCCTCTGTGATGCTAGGGGGTCTACAGATTACACCAAGTATTATTTTTTCAGTGTTTATATCCCTTTGAAATTCCACTCATATAGTTTCAACATCCTCACCTTCCACACCCACAATTGCCTCTTTCACACTTGTCTTCAGATCACTCCTCAAATACTGGAATTAGACTTACCGGTAATCCATTTTCCATGAATCCACCATGACGGCAGGAAACGAGAGATTGACCCCTGACCTCTATAGGGGCAGGAACAGAGGGAGGTTAAAATGCCACCACCCACACCAGTGTTTTTCAAATTACAGTGCTCCCATAACACCGGGTGAACAGCAAGAATTCATTTTTTTAATTTTTTTTTGGAGTGTTTCCTCATACTCATATTTTGAGACATTTTTTTTTTTGGGGGGGGGGGGGGGGGGGGGAAATATTGTGCCGTCATGGTGGATTCATGGAAAATGAATTACCGGTAAGTCTAATTCCGGCTTTCCCTTTCACCACCATGATGGCAGGAAACAAGAGACCTGACAAATTACAATATTAAGGGGGGGGGGCAACAGCCTGAAGGACCTTCCGACCAAATGATAAGTCTGAAGAAGACGAAATCTGTTATGACAGTCCAATCTGTTATGCCTCAGAAAGGTATTTAAATTAGACCAAGTAGCAGCTCTGCAAATCTGGTCTAAAGAAGCCCCAGCTTTCTCAGCATAAGATGAAGACATGGCCCTTGTAGAATGAGCTTTCACATTAACCCCTTCAACCCCAGGCCTGTTTTAACCTTTCTGCCCAGGCCATTTTTTGCAAATCTGACATGTGTCACTTTATGTGGTAATAACTTTGGAACGCTTTTACTTATCCAGGCCATTCTGAGACTGTTTTCTCGTCACATATTGTGCTTCACAACAGTAGTAAATTTGGGGCAAAATATTTCATTTTTATTTATTAAAAAACACATAATTTACCAAAAATTTGGAAAAATTAGCAAATTTCCAAATTACAATTTCTCTAATTTTAAAATACACAGTAATACCTCCAAAAATAGTTATTAGTTTACATTTCCCATATGTCTACTTTATGTTGGCATCATTTTGTAAATGTAATTTTACTTTTAGGACGTTATAAGGCTTCTAAGATTTGAATCAAATCTTAAAATTTTAAGATTTCCAAAACCCATTCAATTTAATGACCAGTTCAGATATAAGGTTACTTTTTGGGGCTTATATAGTGGAAACTACCCATAAATCACCCCATTTTAGAAACTACACCCCTCAAGCTATTAAAAACTGATTTTACTAACTTTGTTAACCCTTTATGTGTTCCATGAGAATTGACGGAAAATTGGAATGAAATTTCAAAATTCCATTTTTTTTTAAACAGATTTTAAGTTTTAAGCCAATTTCCATGAAACACATCAAGGGTTAACAACAAAAAAAAACACTAAATCTATTACCCCAATTCTGGAGTTTACAGAAACACCCCATATGTGCTCGTAGCCCGATGTACTGGCGCACGGCAGGCTTCACAGTGGAAGGAGCACCATATGGCTTTTGGAGAGCAAAATTTCCTGGAATAATAATTGGGAGCTATGTCGCACATGAAGATCCCCTGAGCTGGCCCTACAGTAGAAACCCCCCAAAAGTGACCCCATTTTGGAAAGAGCACCCCTTAAGGAATCTTTCAAGGCACTTTGAGCTCAATGGTTTTTCCTAGAATTAGGATTCACGCAGAAGTGAAAAATTGCAATTTATTGACAAAAAAAGTTGCTATACACCCACATTTTTCACTTTCACAAAGGGTAACGGGACAAAATGCACCCCACATTTTGATCACCATTTCCCCCCGAATACGGCAACACTCCATATGTGCTCGTAGCCCAATGTACTGGCACACAGCAGGCTTCACAGTGGAAGGAGCACCATATGGCTTTTGGAGAGCGAAATTAGCTGGAATAATAATTGGGAGCTATGTCGCACATGAAGACCCCCTGAGCTGGCCCTACAGTGGAAACCCCCCAAAAGCGACCCCATTTTAGAAAGAGCACCCCTGTAGAAACATTTTAAGTGGTAGAAAGGGTACTTTTTTACAAACTGGGGTCTCACAGAAGGTAGAAATGCAAGTAACATCATTTCAAAGCACACATTTGTGAAAATGAAACATTACAAGCAGACCCCAATTTTTCAGATTCCCAAGGGGTTAAAGGAGAAAATGCACCCCAATACATGTTCCCCATTTTCCCCCCACTAAAACAACACCCCATTTGTGCTTGTAGCCCGCTGTATGGGCGCACAGCAGGCCATCAAAGGCAAACAGAAATATATGGGTTTTAAAGGCCAGAATTAACAGACATGTCTCATTTAAATAACTCCTGAGGTCCCCAGAAATTAAAACCCCCCACAAGTGACCCCATTTTGGAAAGAGCACCCCCGTACGAACATTTTAAGTGGTGGAAAGGGTACTTTTTACTAAACAGGTGTCTCAGAGAAGGTAGAAACACTTGTAAAAGCTTTTCAAAGCACACATTTGTGAAAATGATACAAAAATTACAAGCAGACCCCAATTTTTCAGATTCACAAGGGGTTAAAGGAGAAAATGCACCCAATACATGTTCCCCATTTTTCCCCCATTAAAACAACACCCCATTTGTGCTTGTAGCCCGCTGTATGGGCGCACAGCAGGCCACCAGAGGCAAACTGCAAAGTGTGGCTTTTGCAGGCCAGATTTAACAGACATGGTTTTTTAATTGCCATGTTGCTTTTAAAAATTTCCTGAGGTCCCCAACAACTAAAAACCCCAAGAAGTGACCCCATTTTGGAAAGAGCACCCCATACGGACATTTTAAGTGGTAGAAAGGGTACTTTTTCACAAACTGGGGTCTCACAGAAGGCAGAAATGCAAGTAACAGCATTTCAAAGCACACATTTGTGAAAATGAAAAATTACAAGCAGACCCCAATTTTTCAGATTCACAAGGGGTTAAAGGAGAAAATGCACCCAATGCATGTTCCCCATTTTTCCCCATTAAAACAACACCCCATTTGTGCTTGTAGCCCGCTGTATGGGCGCACAGCAGGCCACCAGAGGCAAACTGCAAAATGTTGCTTTTAAAAATTTCTTGAGGTCCCCAACAACTAAAAACCCCAAGAAGTGACCCCATTTTGGAAAGAGCACCCCCATACGGACATTTTAAGTGGTAGAAAGGGTACTTTTTCACAAACTGGGGTCTCACAGAAATGAATATGTAGTGATGGTGAAAAGTGGATATGTAAGATACAGAGACTAAATGTGAGGTATAAAGTGAAAAAATTTCAGGGTACATCAGGGATGAAACTAATCCATGGATTGGTGGTAGATTCTGAAGCAATCCTTGATGCACAGGCCAGGTTTTTCAGGGCAGGTTTCACAGTGGTATATAGTGTCCTTCCCAATCCCCCTTTTGGAACACACTCTGCATCGTTTTTGGGTCCTTCCCTTCCTCGCTGTCTGGGGAACGTCACCAGGGAAATGTTGTCCTGGTAGAACTCGGGCACCGTAACTTGCAGAAGTACTGGGGGCCTCTTCTGCTTGGTTGGGAAAAATTAGGGCCTTGATCACTACTTCTTGAAAGTGAAGAAAAGTTCCCGTGTGTCCTGCAGATTTATAGAGCAGGTACGCATTGTACATTGCCGTTTGTACAAGGTGTATGGGTAGTTTTTTGTACCACACTTTGGTTTTTCGTGTGGCATTGTAGGGCTTCAGAACTTGATCTGAAAGATCAACTCCTCCCATGTGCTTGTTGTAGGCCAGGATGCAGTCCGGTTTGAGAACAGTGGTACTGGTACCACGTACTGCGGCAGGGGAGCTGGTGTTGGGGTGAATGCTGGTCAGTACAAGGACGTCCCTCTTGTCCTTGTACTTAACCACCATCATGTTTTCATGGAGGAGAGCCCTACTTTCACCCTTCCTCAGTAGTTGCCCTACTAGGGATCTAGGGAGGCCTCTCTGATTTTTGCGTACTGTGCTGCAAGCCACAGTACGCCTGGCACTTAGGGACATGAAGAGGGGTAAGCTGGTATAATAGTTATCCACATAGAGGTGGTAACCCTTATCCAGCAGTGGGTGCAGCAAGTCTCACACTAGTTTTCCACTAACTGATAGGCCAGGGGGGGCATTCTTGGGGTTCTATCCGTGAATCTTTGCCTTCATAAACCCGGAACCTATAGGTGTACCCAGACCTACTCTCGCAGAGCTTGTATATTTTTATGCCATACCTTGCCCACTTGCTAGGCAGGTACTGGTGGAATTTTACCCTCCCCTTGAAATGCAATAGGGACTCATCTATAGAGATGTTTTCTTCTGGGTGTACACTTCAGAAAACTTGGCGCTGAAGTGGTCAAGGAGGGGTCTAATTTTGAAAAGCCGATCAAATGTTGGGTCATTTTGGGGAGGACACTGTGCATTATCATTATAATGCAAAAATTTCAGAATAGAATCAAATCGATTCCGGACCATGGCGCTACGGAATACTGGAGTGTGGTACAAGACATCCACACTCCAATACTGTCTCATTTCTGTTTTTTTAACAAGCCCCATGTGCAGCACCAGCCCCCAGAAAATTTTCATTTCTGCTGCTGTTACTGGTCCAACCAAGAGGTCTTGCGTATGGTGACGTGGGGTTCTGGGTAATGAACTGCTGGGCGTACAAATTAGTTTGGGCCACGATAAGATTTACTAAATCGTCACTGAGAAAGATTTTGAAAAAATCAATTTCGGTGAAGCCCATGCAGTCAATTTGAATTCCAGAGTTTCCCACAAACTCTGGAATTTGGGGCTGATAAACATCAGGGGGTGGGGTCCATGTGGGGTCACTCTGGGGGGCTGCCTTTGCAGTCGTTCTGGGGCGCCTCCTAGAGGGTCCCTCATCAGCGGATGATGAGGATGATGAGGGGGTGGAGGAGGAAAGTGGCATCCTCTTCTCCTTCAGTGGCCGACTCGGTATCAGAGGCAAGGATGGCGTATGCCTCTTCTGCCGAGTACACTCGGGATGATTGGGACATTTTTATTTTAGTGGGGTGTGATGGGTAAAACGTGTAGAACTTTATTTAGTGTGAGGGGTGTGTATGTAGTGATTTTACACGTGAAGGTGTTTTTTACTGTATTGACTTTGAATTTAAAAAAAAAGGGGGAAAAAAAAAAAAAAGAGCAGACGCGATCGGTAATGGACTACTGATCAGTGCTCAAAGCTTGCAAAATGCACATACGCAGATGATGCGTTCGTACAAATTCCAAAACTGACACTAAAATCTTACTACCACTAACTACAGTTTTTTTTTTTTTACAGATATGTTAAAAAAAAAAAAAAAAAATGCAGATGCTTTTACAGCACGCACACAGATGGTGTGGTGAGTGCAGAAACTGTAGTGAAAAAATTCACTAAGTCCTCTGCAAAGAGCACGTACGCAGATACAGTGCGTTCGTGCAAAAACCTAAACTGACACTAAATGAAATTTATCTAACTACCACTAACTGTTTTTTTTTTCTCACAAGTAAAAAAAAAAAAAAAAACCCCAAAATATGCAGATGCTGCTTTTACAGCACACACACACACAGATGGTGTGTGAGTGCAGAAACTGTAGTGAAAAAATTCACTACAGTCCTCTGCAAACAGCACGTACGCAGATACAGTGCGTTCATGCAAAAACCTAAACTGACACTAACTGCAATATATATATATTGTGGGGAAGTTAGCTCGGTAGGGTGCGGGTTTGCGGTGTGAACAGCAGTCAGAGTCCCAGACACAGATAAAGTCCAAATGCAGGCTTGGCCTGCGTTTATTCTCAAGCTCAAAATAAATGATAATACAGCCTTTGCTTCAGGCACA
>ONZH01004407.1:0-67426 GCA_900303285.1 Rhinella marina
ACCCCTCCCAGGAGCTCTTTTCGGGTCCTTTTTCAGATGTGCCGGAAGAATCCCAGGAGCTAGCAGAGGAATTTGTTTGTAGTGATGCCCAAACACTTGAGTTTTCGCCATCTCCTGCTGATGTGGACCCTGAACCAGCATCTGTTATCATGAGCGATGATGATGATGAGACGCAGTTGCCATCAAGGGAGGCTGTTGGAATGTCCAGTGGGCAGGAGGAGGAGCAGAGTGAGGAAGTGGAAGAGGAGGTGGTGGATGACGAAATGACCGACCCCACTTGGCCAGGGGTGATGTCCAGCGGGGAAAGCAGTGGAGAGGTGGTGGTCTGCGCAGCACCGAAAAAGGCAGCAAGAGGCAGAGGGATGTCCAGAGGCAGAGGGATGTCCAGAGGCAGAGGGATGTCCAGAGGCAGAGGGATGTCCACAGGCAGAGGACAGTCCAGACAGAGAAGTGAGGCCACAGCCAGCAGGGCCGAAGCTGTTCCCGGCAGCGGGCAGTCGCGCGAAGCTCCCCCATCGAGGCCTCGTACTTCTGTGGTGTGGAGAATTTTTAATGTTTGTGCGGATGACAAACTGAGCGCGGTTTGCACACTCTGCCACTCAAAACTGAGTAGGGGCTCTGAGAAGAGCAATCTGACCACCTCAGGCATGAGGCGTCACTTGGAAGTCAAGCACTGGGCTGAGTGGGAGAGAGCAAACGCAATACAAGATGTCGCCGCTGCAGCTAGGACCAGGCATGGTCGTGTGCGATAACGGCTGTAACCTGGTGGCGGCTCTGGAGCTTGCCGAACTAAATCACGTACCATGCCTGGCCCACGTTTTTAATCTGGTAGTCCAAAAATTTCTAAAGACTTACCCCAACCTGGCAGAGCTACTGGTGAAAGTGCGGCGCTTGTGCGCTCACTTTTGGAAGTCAACTGTAGCTGCTGCTAGCTTAAAAAAACTCCAGCAACGCCTCCATTTGCCTCAACATAGGCTGTTGTGCGACCTGCCGACTCGCTGGAATTCCACCTATTCCATGTTGGCCAGGGTGTGTGAGCAGCAGAGAGCATTGATGGAGTACCAGATTATGAATCACGCGTGCCTCCAACTCAGCTCCCTCAGTTTGCCAACCACGAGTGGCCATGGATGGCAGACATATGCGATGTACTGCGTATCTTTGAGGAGTCCACCAAGAAGGTCAGCAGCGAGGACGCTATAGTGAGCGTAACCATCCCGCTCCTAATGCGTCCTTAAAGAATCGCTCATCGCAATAAGGGAGAACGCATTGCCACGCAGAGGAGACGGGGGTAGGAGGAGACGCAACGGAGCTACACAGTCAGACCACACTTTTGTCTGCTTCTCGGTGGCAGTTGCAGGAGGAGGAGGAGGATGAGGAGGAGGGAGGACGACATGGAGGTGGCTGTGGAAGAGGAGGAGGATGCTGGCGGCGAGGGTAGCAGTCAGGCTGTGTGCGTCCCATTGGTTCAGCGCGGGTTGGGGCGGAGAGGAGGCGGAAGAGGAAGAGGAGGAAATGGCAAGTGATCCTTCTGGTGGGGGCAGTGACGTCATGCCTATTCAGAGTCTGGCACACATGGCTGACTTCATGCTGGGCTGCTTTTCCCAGGACACACGTGTTGTCCGGATAGTGGAGAACAAACTGTACTCGGTCTTCGCACTCCTGGACCCCCGGTATAAAGATAACGTCTCCTCTTTTATTCCGGTAGAGGAGAGGACGAATCGATTGCTGGAATACCAGAGGGAACTCGTGCAGAACATGATGGAGATTTTCCCACCCACCATCGCTGGCGGAAGAGAGGAGAGGGTCTCCCAGAGTCCCACAACATCGATCAGGCCCACAGCCACCAGGGGAACACTCTCCAAGGTGTGGGACACGTTCATGGCACCCCCTCGTGCAACTTCCATCACTGCGGGGCCCGCTATCAGCAGGAGGGACAAGTATCGGCGGATGTTGCGGGAGTACCTGGCAGACCGTACCCCTGTCCTCCCCGATCCCTCGGCGTCCTACACTTACTGGGTCTCCAAGTTGGACACGTGGCTGGAACTGTCCCTGTATGCCTTGGAGGTGCTTGCCTGCCCTGCCGCCAGCGTGCTATCAGAAAGGGTGTTCAGCGCAGCCGGGGGCATTATAACCGATAAGCGCAGCCGCCTGTCAACCGACAGTGCCGACAGGCTGACGCATCAAAATGAACAGCAAGTGGATTGACCCGGACTTTGCTTCTCCAACAGTGGAAAGCAGCCAAAAGTGAAGTGCCATCTGTATGAAGTGCCATTTCCTCCTCCACCTCCTCCTCCTTAACCGCCGTAGAATTGCTCCGTAAAAAAAATATATATATATTTATGGCTCACCTCTTGGGCCTACAAACAATTTTTAAGAGGTCTCACCTCTTGGGCCTACAAACAATTTTTAAGAGGTCTCACCTCTTTAGCCTCCACACAATTTTTAAGAGGTCTCACCTCTTTGGCCTCCACATAATTTTTAAGAGGTCTCACCTCTTGGGCCTCCACATAATTTTTAAGAGGTCTCACCTCTTGGGCCTACAAACAATTTTTCTCATGGCTCACCTCTTGGGCCTACAAACAATTTTTAAGAGGTCTCACCTCTTTGGCCTCCACATAATTTTTAAGAGGTCTCACCTCTTTGGCCTCCACATAATTTTTAAGAGGTCTCACCTCTTGGGCCTACAAACAATTTTTCTCATGGCTCACCTCTTGGGCCTACAAAACAATTTTTAGAGGTCTCACCTCTTTGGCCTCCACTATTTAAGAGGTTCCTTTGCCTCCAAATTAGAGGTCTCACCTCTTTGCCTCCACATAATTTTTAAGAGGTCTCACCTCTTGGCCTCCACATAATTTTTAAGAGGTCTCACCTCTTGGGCCTCCACATAATTTTTAAGAAGGTCTCACCTCTTGGCCTCCACATAATTTTTAAGAGGTCTCACCTCTTGGGCCTCCACATAATTTTTAAGAGGTCTCACCTCTTGGCCTCCACATAATTTTTAAGAGGTCTCACCTCTTGGGCCTCACATTTAAGGTCACTTTGGCTACATTTTCTCATGCCTCACCTCTTGGGCCTTAATACAATTGTTAAGAGGTCTCACCTCTTGGGCCTACAAACAATTTTTAAGAGGTCTCACCTCTTCGGCCTACAAACAATTTTTATTATGGCTCACCTCTTGGGCCTTAATACAGTTTTTAAGAGGTCTCACCTCTTTAGCCTCCACTTAATTTTTTCGAGGGCTCACCTCTTTGGCCTCCACTTAATTTTTTCGAGGGCTCACCTCTTGGGCCTCCATATAATTTTTTCGAGGGCTCACCTCAAGCTAACTTTGCGCACTCATTAAAATATTTTCACAACAAGGACCTAAGAGCCCTCGATGGGAGAGCTTTGTGTGGGGGCCTGTTATAGGGAAGAGATGCGGCCCTGCGGGCTCTAGCCTGCCTTCTCCATGAGCCTCTGGCCAGCCCACGGCCTCTTCCTGCCTTTTGCGGTCCTACGCATCCCTCAACATCCCCACTGCTTTACCTGCTAGACATGACACTGGGCCAGGTCGGGTCACTGACTTCGTCATACTCAACCACCTCCTCTTACACTGCCTCACTTTGCTCCAACAGCCTCCCTTGCTGGCAACTGTGTCTCATCATCGTCCCTAATCATTTTACACTTTAGTGCCCCTTCCACACCACCATCAGCTAGAGATGGAGCTTGCTCCAGTGTTTGGGCATCAGAACAAACAAAATCCTCAGATAGCTCCTGCGATTCTTGCATGGGTGGGAACACTGGGTTGATAACATTGGGCAGGGTGGGAGGAAGGAGGGTCAGAGTGAGGTCCCTGCAGTTTCTGCAGGCTATCGACGAGACTGGACTTTGTGGACTTGACTGGGTGGTGGACAGATTTAACAAATCTAGAAGGAGAAGGAGGGGTTTGCCCAGCTGTCTGTAAGGGTTGCGGATATCCAGACAGAACCAAGGCCCAAAACTTGGGTGGGGGTAGCAGGTTTGCCCGTCCCCGCCTCCACAACATTCACCCAGTGTGCCGTCAGGGAGATGTAGCATCCCCGGCCTCAAACCAAAGTGTTGGTGGACAAATGGCCTTTTGCAGTAACCATGTTACTCGGGCGTGGATGATGTTTTGGGACATGTGCCTGGGCAAGGCAGGGATGGCACAGAAGGAAAAATAGTGATGGCTTGATTGCTTTCCCCCTTGCCTATGCCATCTGTGGTTGTCATAGGCAACGTGATTTTAAGGGGTTCAGAATTTTATCTTCTTTTTTGTCTAGTTTGGCTTGGGGTCCATGGCAATGTAGAGGAAAGAAGGTTTCCTTGTATGGTCTCACTTTACAGAGAGGTTACATTGTCTTTGGAGTGTATTGTTGAGAGGCTGTGATAGTGGCGTAATAGTGCGACTTGGGCGCGTTATATGCACCCAGACATGCTTCCCCTGCTGTCCCAGTTGCATTCCAGCAGTGTTGGCATCCTTTTCTGAGGTTTCAGGGTGGACTTGGTGACCTCCAAGTGGTCGAATTGAGATTTCCAAGTGGCGAGCATTTTTTTCCCATAGACTTTAATGGGATTCGATATTCGGTCGAATAGTCGAATTTCGCGGTCTATTCGAATCGAATTTCGAACTTTCGAATATTTCACTACTCGCTCATCTCTAATTAGGATGTAATTGTATTAATATCTATAAGATACGGTCAGTAAAACCAAATAAAAAAATTGGCACATGAGCTATTAATTAAACTATTAAACTTTTCAATAGCAACTCATCACAGTACAGTTTTCACCTTGAAGAAGGTGAAATTAAAGCAGCGCTGTGTTTGGTTGCTACTACAAAACTCCCTACACTTGGAGGAAATGTACAGAAGGATATTAGTCAAAATTTGTACTGCTATAGGTATTAGGTTACATTTGATGAAATTGTTTTTTTCAACCTCAGCAACTATGAAAACATGTTATATTCGCAAGATTGTGTTTATGCACGTGCAAAAACTAGACATTTATAGGTTAAACACATACTTGCCAACTCGTCCAGAATGCCTGGAAGGTAAAAAGGTGAGACTTCTGAGAGGAGTATGCATATCTCCTGCCCAGTGCATGGAAAAATTCAGCCCTCCATGAGCAGTAACTGTGGAGCTGAGGTGCTGTATCAGCCCTGGTTTCCATACATGCTCTGAAAGTGTGTATAAGTCATCATGAAAAGGGGTTAAAGTGTTGGGGCCTACACAGAAGAGCGTCTGGGGAAAAGGGGCATGTCCACACCTGAACAAAAGGAAGACACTCACAAGCCAACTTCTAAATTTTGGCAAGCATTGCTTAAAGAGGTTGTCCAGGCTTTTTAATATTGATGACCTATCCTCAATATCAGATATAGCGGGGGTCCGACATTCGGCCCCTGCCGATCAGCTGTACGGGGAGATGGCACGCACATGCCGTCTCCCTTCTCTTTTCCTGCCCGCTGCTGCTGTCCCATAGACATACAGCAGCGTACAGGAAGACAGAAGGAGGAACAACACATACTGTATATATCTAAATGGGAAAAAAAATGCAGCACTCCCAATTGATAAATAGAGGACAACACATTTGAATTACAACTGAGAGTGCTGCAGATTTTTTTGTATTGATGACTTTTTTTCACACCATTTCATTTTCTTTTAAAGATGATTTTACCTCCAGTCACAGGAACATAAGTGATCAGGAATTTGTTAACGCGGATCTTCGGTGCTAGCCAGATGACTTTAGCAGAGTTCTCAGTAATGTCAGAGAAGGAAAGTCCTTTTGGAGACCCCATGGCTGCAGAAACATAAGAAAAGATACTTAGCAGTAATAGTTAAACCTCCCTTGGGCAGTTTTGGAATATTCTAAAATACTCTGCTTACCACCTACTTCTAATGACTAATAATTACAGGACATATGGTACTGTGCTTTGCATAATATTAGACAAAATTGGCATAATACTGTTTACTAGAGCTGGAGTAGCTGCCTTGGCGTATTTCCCTTAAATATTTCATAAGATTTCACCATTTAATACATTTTCATTCTGAGGCTGTGACAAATGTAGCTGTACTAAGCCACACTTTAGACATATTTTTTTTCAGGTTTAAGAGTTAAAGTCGCAAACTGAGTCATGAGCAGCAGTATGTCTTAAAGAATATAAATGTAAAGTAGTTATCAGGTAAATGGGATACTCTGTGAAATTATATAAATAGGTCCAAAATTCTGCTCAGATTAATTTCTTAATACACAGTATTTTAAATGATCGTAGTTCTGTCTCTGTAATACAGAACAAAAAGTCATTCATATACACACAGAGTTAAACACTGTAGGCATTTTCTATTATTCCATTCCATGCTCATTTTGGGCTACAAATTATTTTTCAATTGTCTCTGTTATTTGCAGAATAGCAGACATTCTGTTAACTGTGAGTCCAGTCAGATGAAAGCCCTGATGGCATATATAGCCCTTATCTCTGAATCCCTAACAGCTCATTAACACTTATTTGAGCTAGAGTCTGTTCAGTTTGTTAGGAATTGAGCTAGAGTGTTTATAACCCGTCAGGAATTCAGAAATAAGGTCTGCACATGAGTCACCAGAGCTTCTATCTGACCAGACTTAATATGAACAAAATGCCTGCTATTCTGCAAATACACAGAGAATGAAATTAATACAGAGAAAAGGGCTGAAAACTTTTAAAAAAAGACCATCTGAAAAAAAATATTTGTAGCCCAAGATAAGTAGAATACAATAATAACATAAATGGCCATAAAGGTGCCCAAAGCCTTTAAATGATAAAATAGCTGTAAGGAAAACTGTACCAAGACTAAGGCCTCAGGCCCTTTTGGATTAAGGTATTAGGGTTTAATTATTGTACATACTTATTTTTTATTAATTTAATTTTAAATTATTATTCTCCATACAAAACTATGATGTTGCAGCTCTGCAGGAAAAAGATGCTTCAAGTTTTGTATGTTCCTTTATGGGGTTAATTAGGCAGTTCTTGTAGGAGATCTTTCTTACGTCACAGTCACCAACAGTATCCTCAATATCAAAAATTTGATTCTGCGTAACAAGTGTCATAGCCTAATGCACTAGGATTTTCCTTTTATAACTGTTAATGTTGTCACAGAATGTTTTAGAAAATAGTTTACATTTTGCTAAATCTTCTAAATTTTGGACCAACCGCTACCGTTTACGGAAAGCACAAAAGAAATCCCCACCGTTTAGTAGTTAGTATGCAACATCCAATCCCCTCAGCCCTAACAACAGCCTAAGCTAGAATATATTTGTTTAATATCTGTCCATAGCAATTTGTTCTCGGTTCCACTAGATAGTTTTCAGCTTTCTTTAATCTGCCTTTTGATGAGTCTTTCGCAAAAGGGAAAAGACAGATTTTTTTTTAATCTGCATAAATAGCCCACACAAGAAAAGTCCATTAGCAATGGCCGACAAACCCAAACAAGCCACATTAAAAGGTTTGATGGAGAACTGCCAGTATTTTAGAACAGCAAGGGGTAAAATTGATTTGGAAAGAAGTAGTCAACAGTGAAACATACAAAAGATATTTGAAGGCTCCAAATCTTTCAGGTTAGTGCCAGAAGCAGAATAGAGAAAAGAACCAAGCCGAAAAAGAAACACATATTCAATGGAATCCTGAAGACAATAACCCAGTGTATGGAAGGAGGTGTAAATCGTTAATGTTCCACAGTTAATACATTTAGAAGAAATATCTATTTATTTATTTTCTGAAGCATCAAAGCCAGAAGACGCCAGAATAGAGCATTCCTCGTGTTATTTATTACAAAATGCCAAGTGTCTCAGTGGGAGGGTACATTGGCATGAGTAGACGGAGGAGTAAATTAACTGGGAGACTAAAGTCTAGATCGGTTACAGCCTCTTAGTTGTCTTAAATGTCTGCATTCAATACCCCTCATGGCTCAGACCAGATGCTGCAGGGATGTTCTGTTGCCTTTTGTGCAAAAGAATTAACGCTAAAACTAAGCAGTAACTTTTGGTAACTCGTGAGTCACTGTAAAATGTTAGCATTGCCGCAAAAAGTTCTCAATATTTCCCGATGTGAAATATGATCACAGACAACCATTCCAAAAACAATGACCAAATTGGATTTTTTTGTTTTTGGTTGGCCATGACATTGATATGCAAATAAAGGGTGTGCATCCCAAAAGATGAGTAATATCACTGCCTGTAGAGATGCTAAAAAGAAAGGAATACATTTTTATTGGTAAATACTATATCAGATAGGTCTGGCACCCAATGCAGGCAACCAATACTGATCATCTCCCTAGTTAGACACTACTAGAAAAAATTATAGTGGTCAATGCAGAACACCCAATCTTGTAGAAAGGTATATAGGTGTCAATGAAGTGCACTTAATCTAGTAGTAGCAACAAACCCCAAGACAAGGGTGTTAGTACCCCTATAAATTGCTCCTGAAATTATGGTGTCAATATAGAGGCACATAAATCAGTGCCTAACAATTCACTTTTGGGTTAAAATCATTTCTATCCTGCTTCTTGCATATTTTCTGCTCTGATCCTCACTCCATAGTAGGCACTGATTTATGTGCCTCTATATTGACACTTTGATTTCAGGAGCAATTTATAAGAGTATTAACACCCCTGTCTTGGGAATTGGTTTGTTGCTACTCCTAGATTGGATGTACTGCACTGACACCTGTATACTTTTCTACAAGATTGGGTGTATTGCTTTGACACTTATACCCCTTTCTACTACTGTCTACTAGGGAGATGATCAGTAACGGTTGCCTGCATTGGGTGACCGATTGTATTTACCAGTCAAAATGTATTATTTTCTTTTTAGTTTCTCTACAGGCAGTGATATTATTCGCATGACATTGTTTATACTAGAAAGATAGTGAGGTTACATGGTGGCCATACTGCACTTTCCCTATACCTCGCAATATGTGAGTCTAATATTTTTTATGATTATTTAATCTGAAATTGATATGTAACTAATTTTTTTCTTGTCCTGCATAAGTCAAGCACTGGAGGTCTAAAGGAGTGCAGCATCATATTATGGGGTAATTCTAGTGGAAAGTAGCTCTATTTTTTATTTTATCATAGTTTTTACGGTACCCACAGCTTTTACAGTGGCAGCAACGTGTTTGAGATTCTACAACAAAATCCACATTTACCTTGGTATATGGATTTTAAATCCACAGCATATCAATCTGTGCTCTGGTTTTCCATTATTACCTGGCCAATCAACATATATAAATCTGCACGGAATTTCCAGCGCCAAAAAATGTCACCTGTGGCCAAACCCCAAGAATGTATTTATACATGGTAGATTCGATATAGAAATTTCTGTAACTAAAATTCTGTTCTATACATCTGAATGGGGTTGTTTCCAAAGCAGTCATATTTTTTTTTACAAGCCCCGATTCAGGTGAATGTGGCAGCTGCAGACATTTCGGCAACAAGTCTACCTTGTATAAATATACTGTAATATAGCCATATGCACAATCCTCAAATGTAATAAAGTTTAGAAGAGATTAAACTAATCTAAATATTCAACCCTTTCATAATTTATCATAGCTATTTTGTAAAAATATCAAATACAAAGCTCATTTTTTTCTTTCAATTTGAGCTATATTAACAAACTGGGTTTGCAGATCTGTAATTTAAAACCTTTATCTAAAATCAAAAAGGCAGAGGAAAAATGTGATTAAAGCAGACGTGTAGTTCCTATGGCCCGACACTAATAGACAGAATGAAATAATCCTTTGTTTTCCCAATTCCTGTTATTATGGTGCATCGCGTGTATAGAACCATCAGGCTGTGCAGAGATGATTTTCACCACGGAGAATAGAAAGAAAGGAACAAAAAAGAAAGAAAAACATTTAATTATATGTGCCTGGTATCCAGCTGCCAGAGAGTGATAGTTATATAGCCACCTGTGGAGGAAAATTGTATGTTACAAAAGCTTAAGACTTGAGAACAAAGCCATGAAAAGCTTGGGAAGATTTCCAAGCAGTGATGGATGCTGCAACAAACAACGTGACAATTTATTTTCTGTATATACAGGTAAGGGTATATACATACATATTTGTAGCCAACCTACAAATAAATATTAGAAACATAGGAGCCATGCTAAGCCATGTGGTGTTTTATAGGTTAACATCATGCATTCTTTATTGCTTCCTGAAGCATGATGAACGAAAATAAAAAAAAAAAAAACAATTCAGAGACATAAGCAAGATGCCAGTAATTTGAGGACACATACGCATGCTTGATACGAATCAGGTAAGAAGTTGTGCAACTTAAAGTAATCATTCTGTTCTCATGCTCTCAGTGACTCCTGTCCACAGAAGTCATACTAATTGTCCAGATGCCTGGGCTCTTTCCCTTTTCCATGAGCAAGCTATAAATAGTGTGAAAAAGATTTATGTAGTACTTAGTAGTTAACAATCAAGATGTTGACTACTCTTACAGCTTAAGTAGAAGAACATTTTATTAGATTAAACATATTGTTTCACCTTTTTTTAAGTAGAGCTACTATGTAGCTCATTGATTTTCTAAAAACCAAATTTAGGCAAAAAATATATCAAATTTAAATTGTTCCTAGTTGCATTTTAATTTATTGAAGAGATGTTATCTGGCAAACAGCTGATTTAAGCTCACTCTTCTGTGACTCACAGAAAAGAGGCTTCTCTAGAGGAGGACCACACTCTTTGAAGTCCATATGATCTAATAGGACATAGAAACAGAAGCTGTCCCGATCAAGCATATTATTTAGTCTGGACTATGTTAAATACGTTCCAGTGCCAACCACCACTGGCAAAGAGACCAAAGCTAAGGAGGGCAACAGCAGTATGGAGCATCGGTGATGGAGCGGTTGAGGAGTCAGCGGTTAAATGACCCTATTATTATCATCAATTTAATATTGTAATAAATTATAAACTTAACTTGTAGAAATAGAGAGTTCATATTAAATGTGCAGCTTCTCCACATCTATGGGATCCTCATTTCGTTTATCCTAGTATATAATTTACAGTACAAAAAAAAAAATCACAAATTATTGGGTAGCTATTTTGACCACAAGGACCTTGTTCCCCAGCATGGCCCATAGCCCATCAGAATTTCCTTTGCCATTACTGCACAGTCTGCACTTTTTTTCCTTGGTTGAAAATTTATCGGCTGAACACAATTCAATTATCTTCACATTCCTGTTTAAAAATAGCATTAGCATCTTTAGTTGCTAAGTTGGAGGAAATGTAATGCTTTCCAAGATCCTCGAAACAATGAGCCTTTATGTTGACAAGAGACACCAGTAAGACTTGAGTTTGTGCTCAATTAGTAAGTAATGGCAATGTTGTCACATTAACTTTCCCCCATCATGTCATAAATGACTAAAAGTGATATCAGGACAATTAAAAAAAAAAAAGAAATAAACAACTTGGGCCTAAAAGAGTCCACCTAATAAAGCAATTTTACTAATATGCCTAATAGGAAAGTAGCCCATTATAATTATTTATTCTTTATGACTGTTTAATGAGTATATATTGTAGACTCTGTGCTTGGTAGGCCCAAAAATGTTTAGCATGTGCCTAGCAACAGGCATTTCTACCTATGGGTGAAACTGCTGGATTCTCATGTTCTTATGGTAATCCGGTTGTGCCACTAACTACAGTGAGGAAAGGTGTACTCCCCCTACTGTATATGGTCATCCATTCATTATAATAACATGATACATTATTATATTCCACATCCAATGGCCACTCCAATGCAGGAGAGATAAATTAAAGGGATATTCTGTGTTTGCAATTTTTAGCCTTAATGGACAGGAAACAACACGTGTTATCACTTAGTAATAGTGATTGTGTATCTGTAATGCCTGGTTCTCCTGCACTCCATCAGGGTTACGTGCCATTTTCCACTGTGTTGGTTGCCTATCCCCATGTCATCATATTTATATCTGACAATGCTTTTAAGGCTCTGCCCTGTAGACAAAGCATCATCAGTGAACTTGCCTTTCAGGGTGGTATTCTGCTGATTCTCCTGGACCCTGTCCCATAGACATGATGTCAGCAAGGATGCTGTGTCTTAGGGTGGGGTTTTTCCTGCTGGGTTTTAAGCAGGCTTGCTCCCATCAAGAATTTCAGTGCTCCATACAGGCAACCTATGTGCCCATTTTTAGTTACAGTGTTTACCAATCACAATAAATAATATGTTCACTATATTGTATAGGTTATTATGATTACAGGGATCCCAAATATTGTTTTTTTATATTTAATAGCAAAAAACAGTAATACTATACAACATGAAATCCTGTCATTACAGCAGAGCTTTTCTATAGAAGAGTGGGTAAGGCAGTTGTTTACTGTACATAAAGATCTGGGGTTCAAATCTCACTGTGATCTTTATAGTAAAAGTTATGGCAGAAAAAAAATAATGAAGAAAACACCATTAAAGTTTTTGTATCATACTTGGAAATATGAAATATCACAAAACCTTATTTGGTATCCCTGTAACTGTAATAAGCTGCCTGTAAAGTGTAATGGTAACTCATCTGCCTGCTATACAGAAGGTCTGGGGCTCAAATCCTGAGGAAAATCTGTTAAATTATTTCCTTATTAAAAGTTGTGCTGGAAGAGGGCCCTTCCCCTAACCCGCATTCAACACATCTTCATTAATATTCACTTCAGTGAATATTAAAAAGGGTCATGGCCATGCTTGTATCTGTGATGTTGGAACTGGGAGGGGAAGGAAAGGTAGAAGACCTTTCCCAGACATTCCCAATGAGTCCTGCACTAGGATGTAAACACCAGGAAGGGGGGGATGATTTAACAAACCGGTGTAAAGTACAACTGGCTTAGTCGCCTGTAGCAACCATTGGAAAATGAAAGGTGGAATCTGGTTGCTATGGGCGACTAAGCCAGTTCTACTTCCCTCCAGTTTATTAAATCTCCCCCAGAGTGCAGAAGTCAAAATGCACTCAGAACTTTATATAAATCATCTGCTTTATAGAATGCAGTCAGGTTAAATGCTGGTAATATTTTTTTTATGTGTCTAAGTTGAAAACCCCTTTAAGTGAATGACCAGACAGAGCTGATAATTGCCTCCTGCCGGGGGTCCCAGGAGACAGAGACCGTTAAAAAAGGGACTTGTCTTCACGAGAAGTAATTTTTCCTACAGTATTAAACCATTCATGCTTAACTGTGATTATATTTTGCAAACTAATATGGAATAGGATCATAAATTTGAATAGCGAGCTAAAAACGAAATGTTTGCACTATATGGTTTATATAGTTGCTTCCAGCAGATTATATACAGCTGATATATGGCCTGATAGAGCCCCCAGTATGTAATTTGGCTGCATATTAGAATACGTTATTTCCATTCTTATTCTTTCCAGCCAGCAGAAGGCATATGTTTATATCTAGGTAAATGACTGTGTTTACCTCACATTGCATCTAACTCACTTTTGCCATTTATAGCAAAGACATGAAGGACTTGCTAACATCTGTAGCTTCTCTTGGTGAGAAATTATTTGGCCTTGTTCTACCAATGATATAAACATTAGGCACTTGCTAATATTATTTCATGTGAAAGACGTTCATCATTTAAAATGACGTTCTTTCTGGGCTTTTCTGCTTAGTGTAACTTCACTCTGTCAAGCAACAGACTAACCAGTGACATCTTCAAGGGGCATTTTACTCAAGTATTCTAGAGCTTCACAAAAATATTTTTGACACAGCTCATTGGATTTGGAATGCAAGCTATTCATCTATTTATTCCTATTTTTGGCTGTTCACAAATTCAAAATGCATTTTAGGGAATGAAAACGTAATTTATAGTTTAGTGGACATTGTGCGAGGAAATTCAAAAGTACCTATGCAAAGTTTTAGAATTTTTGTTGCTGCATTTATTTCAATGCAAACACATTTGGTCTTAAAGGAGCTGAAGACAACACCTGTCCTAATGGATGCTGCTGCCAGTCTAGCTTCTAAGAACAAAGTTAAACGGGTTATCCATTTTTGTTTTTTTTTAAATCTCATCTCACCACAGTGGCGAGTTTTAATCCACAGTTTACGGGGTCTCACCTGCAGAGTCAGGCAGCCTTGGGTGCTGTGAACTGTCTGTGCCCAAGGCTAACCTTATTGCCCTAGTGGGGCATTGGATAGGGTTTGTAAGATAACCCTCCTATAACCTCAGGATAGGTCAACAATATCTGATCACCGGGGGTCCGACACCCGGCACCCCTGCTAATCAGCTGTTTGAAGAGGAGGCGGCACTCTATGCTCCTCCATCCCGAGGATAGGTCATCAATAAATACTACCTGCACAACCTCTTTAAGGGTACACAAAGGTTGTTTTCCTAACAACATTTTCATTGACATAGCTACATGAGGTCTTATTATTTTTCTATGAGACATAATTTTATGTCATCATTTTTCTACATTGAACTGTTAACTTGTGTTTAGTTACTTTGCTTAAACTTGCAGTAACAAGCTGAAATAAGGAAGATGTTGATTATTTTTCCCTTCCCATTCACAGAACTGCAACTTTTAAGTTATGACCACCATGGTACCAAATAGAAATACCTGTTGTTGCCTCTCCTTCAATTGATGGAGAGTGCTGACCGCTAGAAACGCCATGCAGCTCAATTTCATATTCAGTGCCATCTGTTAGTCCTGTTACAACTGTTGAACGTTCACTGCCTGCTACTGTAAGTGTAATTGGTTCAAACTGCTTATCGGTATCTTGCATTTTAATGATAAAGTTGTCGAAACCACTTTCGTCAGCCGTCCAGGACAGATGAAGACTGTGCGGAGTAATTTTGGAAACTACGAGGTTTCCAACTTCAGGTTCCGTCTCTGAAAAAAAATATAATGGAAGGAAGAAGGAAATTGAAAAGGTTTGTTAATACTGTTGTCCATCTCTCTTCTGGTAAGGTGCTGAGTGCAAGGCTAAAAGAGTAATAGCAAAGGTAAAAACGGAATATTCTGAAGTCATATTGTGATGTTCTGTTCCTGAAAAAAACTATGTTTCACAACAAAACATAAAAATACCACATAGACATAGATTACAGAGAAGTTATGCAGTATGAAAATAATGGGGTTCTTTTTCATAAATTAAAAAGATAGTAGTAAGCTTGAAGGGAACCTGTCATCTCCAAAACACCCCCTGAACTAGAGTAAGCGTTGTATAGTGTAAGTGATGCTGAATCTGAATATGTAAGTTTTATTTTCATACTCACTTCCATTCTGATGCTGTGCTTCCACAAACCGGCAGTAAAATGCAATCAGTGGACTCAGGTGCTCACTCACATAATGGAGAGGACTCAAAAAAGAGTTCTCTCAATGCATTTTACTGCTGGTTTGTGGGAGCACAGCGTTGGAATGGAAGTGAGTATGAAAATAAAACTTACATATTCGGATTAAGCATTATTTACACTATACAACGCTTACTCTAGTTCAGGGGGTGTTTCGGAGATGACAGGTTCCCTTTAAGTCTAAATCCTAATGCACACAGGAGAACTATACTATAGAGTAGCGAGGGCCATATGGTACTTGGTGACGACCAGTATTACATACAAGAATATTTTCCCATAGAAGCAATATTACTAGGACAGAATAATAATCTAATGCAACATCTGATGGAGCATGCCACCATTTTTCTGTACGATCACGAAGAAGCCAACAGAAAAGACACTGTACAGTCTTGTCTAAGCCTATGGCTGCAGTATCATATGACCATGTGCATGAAGTCTGATTTAAAAATTGGATGGTTTTCCTTATACACTTATTATTGATTCTATATAATGTGACTTACTAGGATTTTGGAAATATTCTCATAATCATAACTCCTCATTTATGAGTAGAGACAAAACACACATTGAACATTTGCAGTGAAGAACAGACAAACACAAAGGTCTAGTACTAGCTGGACAGTAGACTAAAGAACAACTCAACTACTCCTATTTCCAAATACATTATATTTCAAAAGTCCTCATGTTCCCCCAACTGTAATAAAATAATAAAAGGTTGCAAACCCACAACTTTATCAATGCTCCTGCTCCCGTCCTTAACTCCAGTTTCTGTTTACAGGCTGCAGCCAATCACTAGCCATAGCAGAATATGGCACAATATTGCTGAAGCCTATGATACATGCCCTATATATTATGTTACCGTTATGGCAAACAGAAACCAGAGGTAAGGACCAGAGCTGCAGTGCTGGAAATGGCAGGAGATTAAGCGGTTAGTTTGTGTTCTTATTTTATTACATTTGGGGGCAAAATGGTATTTTTTTTTTATACTTCGGGCACTGAATCTGTACTGTATGTTGCAGAATTCAGCTTTCCATGAGAATGTCCTGTAAGATATATTTTAATGGGGTTGTCCAGCCTTTTTAAAGTGATGGCCTGTACTCAGGATAAGCTATCACTTTCTGATTGGCCATCAAGTGTTTAATATACATCTCCATCCCCAGAAATCAGTACTGGAGCTACACAGCACTGTCAAAATTGTAGTGGAGGATACTAACTACTACAACTCTGATCTTCTTGACGTCAATAGGAGCAAGTACTTTAAGATTTTTAAGTAAATCCACTGAAAGTTAAAGCCCTTGTGGTAAAGGGGCAGATAAAGAACTCTAGATTTCTATATTGCCACCAAGATAGAGATGAGAAATTCTATTCTATAGAATCCACATTTTTGTAAAATGTTTAAAAAATTTGGATTCTATAGAATTAGAATTCTTGGTGATTCTATTTGTGTGAATTTGAGAGGTGAGAGAGTTGAGTATGTCCAGTATTCTGGGAAATGTCTAACCAGGTTTAATGAACGCTACATCTATATAAGCACTATGGACAACATAAACAGATAGAAAAAAACAACAACACTTCCAAAGGATCCAACGCTAGATAATCTGTAATAAAAAAAAGGTATATCTAATGATGGCTGGAATATCCAATACCTGTAGAAGCTGAAGTGCTAATAGGTTGGGTAGGTTGATCACGGACAATGCCATAGAGGTAGATGGTGTAATCAGTGTTGGGTAATAACCCTGAGACAGAAGTATTCCTGAGATTGCCAGAGACATTTAATTTCACTGGCTCCAATAACTTTTCTGTATCAACAATTTCTATAACAAATCGATTAAAATCATCTTGTGTTGCTGTCCAAGACAAGTCAAAGCTCTTTGGTGTAACATTGGTGATGGACAAGTTGTCAACTTCTGGCTTGTTTTCTGAGCAGGAAAAAATGTAATTCAGTTAATAAATGACTGATCTGGCTAAACCCACATGGATTCATGCTCAGCAGTACACAAACCCCATCAGAGGAAGAAAGCAGAAGTCTGAAGCGTTTTCAGTTTTTTAGCCAGAAGCCACAAACAAGTGACGGGGGCTCATCTTTAGCCTCAGTTAACCAGAGAAGCAGCTTGATATAGTATCCTTTTACATTCTTAAATGTTTTATATAATGAATCATGCACTAAACAGTAGCAAGCTTGAATGAATGAAGCTGTGGCCATGTTGGCATGAAGCAACTTTAGATATGCAATAGATGAGTCATAAGTAAAGGTTATGCTGATCAAAACCGTGCCTTATGCTAATTTAAATCTGCAATATTTCATTGCAGATTTTAATTTCACCTTCCTACTGGATAAAAGGAATAAAGCTCTAAGGAGCATTTTGATGACAATATATTCCAATTTTCGGGAGTGTGTATGCAAATGCAGAAGATGCAGGGAAGACATAGAAATTGCTGTATTTGATGATTTAGACTCACACAAGGTTCCAGGACAAATCCAATGGTTTATTGCAAGGCAAAACTGTTTAAAGAAGCATTGTAACAAAAAAATGTGATTCTCTGACCTGTTAGAAAAGGTATACGATGTAAACTGTAGTGAAGGTAATTTTCTTACCAGTGACTGCATATGCGAGTCACTGTCATGTAACCAACACTGACTTTCCAAATAACACAGCATGTTATGTGTGGACATGAATTCAGTTTTTTTATGTATTCCTATGGGAGTCTCAATGTCAGTCTCATAGGAATGAATAGAGAAGTAACTGACTTCCTGTCCCATGTCAGTTGGAGATCAGAGTTTTGGTCACAGGACACAGCTAAGGATCAGAAGGGAGGATATACTCACAAATACAGTCACCGGTAAGAAGATTACCTTCACTACAGTTTACATCATGTACCCTTCTAAAATATTTTGAGGGATTTCTATTTTAACTGACCTATAGACTATGAGTAGGGATGAACGAATTAACCAGAATTAATTTGGGGTCTGATTCTATAGAATGGGTTGTCGGATTTGATTTGGTTTGAATAAAGCGTGTTCAGATTGTCCTGAAAAGTTGTGTAAAAGTTGGTTTAAAGTTTTAAGGGTGTTATAAACTATATAATAGTTTTTTTCCCACAATAAATATTTTAACTTTGTAGTTTTTTTTTTTTTAATCGTGTTAATAACTGGGAAAATGCACTTATGCACAGCAGTAGACAGCTTGCTGCAGTGAGTAGTTCTGTCTTTCAGGGCTAATGCACATGATTAGATTTTACACTTTTGTCTCATTTAATTGTTTTTCATTGTTTCTCTATTGCTTTGCTATATAATATGTTGGAGCTAGAGCAGTTTAATTATTGTTATTTCTATTTTTAATCTTTTAAAATGTACTAATGTAATATTTTAGCAAATTCAATGTGACCATTCTAAGAGTATTTTTTACATGTGGCAGATTTGTTACATAAATTTCTGCATCCATCCTCTTCAATCTATTGAAATTAGCGCACCTACTGTGAAAACAGCCTCATTCATATCTATGACATTGATTTTCAGTTGCAGATGTTTCAGAAACAAAGAGAAGAGAAGACAGCAGGAATAAAGCTGATGAAACAAGAGCAAATTTGTCATAATGAAACATGGATTGTGGGCAGCTGATGGTGCAGTGATGGCAAGACCTTGCTGAAACATTCCCAGGTACCTGTGACAACTTCACCGAAGAGAGGCTTAGTATTAGATCCCTGAATTACACCATACAGAGTGATGAGATATTTTGAGGCCGGTTTCAGACCCGGCACTTCCAGAGAGCGAATTTCTCCAGGGACCACAATGGTTTGTGTATTTTCTTCATCTGCAGTGTCCTGAACCTGAATGACAAATTTCTCATAGTTGTTTTCTGGAGCTGCCCACGTGAGTTTGAAGGAGTCCCAGTTTACATGGGATATTAATAAGTTGCCCAGCTCCTGTGGAACTTCTGAATATGAAAATATGCTATTATTAGTCAAGGAATTTTGTGAAGGCAAAAAAAAATACTTTAAAAAAATATTCAACTGAATTAAAAGAACAGAAAATAATACCATAAATTGAGCACACACTACACAGTATTATATATATATATATATATATATATATATGTTATGTATATATCTTCAGACCCTCCCTTTCACTTTTTGTGTCCCATTTTATGTTGTGGCCTTTCTAATTTATTGAAAAGAAAAACTAAAATATTGCATTGACATAAGTATTCATACCCTTTACTAAGTAATTAGTTGGATTACTTTTTGCAGCAAATACAGCATCCCGTCTTCTTGGGTATGATGCCTAAAGGTCTGCACACCTTGACTTTGGGATTTTATGCTATTGTTCTCTGCAGAATCTCTCAAGCTTTGGTGAGCATTGGTGGACAGCCATTTTTAGGTCTCTCCAGAGATGTTCAATTGTGCTAAAGTCAGGGCTCTTGCTGGGCCGCTCAAGGACTTCCACAAAGGTTTCCCTAAGCCACTCCTATGTTGTCTTGGCTGTGTTCTTAGGGTCAATGTTTTTTAGAAGGTGAAACCTTCAACCCAGTCTAAAGTCCAGAGGACACTGGATCAGTTTTTTTTTTTTTAGAAAAAAAAACACCCCCACAGCATGATGCTGCCACTACCATGTTTCACTGTAGGGATATTGATCAGTGTATAACTTCCTCCAAACAAGATGCTTAGAATTGCTTGAATTGGTTTTATCAGACCATAGAGTCCTTTAGGTGTGTGTTTGTTTTTGTTTTGTTTTACAAACTTTCATGTGTCTTTAATTGAGGAAAGGTTTGTTTCTGATCACTCTGCCATACAGCCCAGATTGGTGGACTGCTGTAGCGATTGTTGTCCTTCTGGAAGTTTCTCCCAACTACACTCAGGATTTTTGGAGCTTAGTCAGAGCAACCATTGGATTCTTGGTCTCTACTCTTTCCAAGTCCATTGCACCCAATACGTTAGTTTGGAGGGACGGCCAACTCTAGGAAGTGTCCTGGTTGTTTCAAACAGATATGTGCCTCCACCCATCCTGTCTCTGAGCTCTTTGGGCAGTTCTTTTCTCCTCATGGCTTGGTTTTTGTTCTGATATGCATTGTCATCTGTGAGACCCTTTATAGACAGGGGTGTATCTTTCCAAATAATGTCGAATCAGTTGAATTTACCATGGGTGGACTCCAATCAAGGTGTAGAAACATCTCAAATATGATCAAGAGAAATGGGAGGTCTCACAGTGCTAAATTTCAATTGTCATAGCAAAGGGTTTAAATACTTATGTCCATGCAAATTTTTAGTTTTTGTTTTTTATGAATTTGCAAATATTTGTAAAATTCTGTATTTATGGTCTCATTATGGGGAGTTGAGTGCAGATTGATGGATGAAAACATGATTTTTTTTATATTAGCACAATGCTGCAGTATAATAAAATGAAAAAAGTAAAATGGTCTGATGCCTAATAAACTGGAAACAATAAAAGAAAAATAAAAAAAATCATTTGATTCCGTATTGTGGTTTTTCCTAGTCCTAGCTCATGTTTCTTTCCCTCACAGAAGGAAGAATTATTTGATCTTATGAATAAATAAACCTACACTTTTATGAACACATTCCGTTGTATCATGAATACCGGTATTGTGTTAAAACTACTAAGCTGGGATTCCCATGCCAGAATAAAATGTAAAATTGTCTTCCTTTAACACAAAGAATTGCTTCATACTTAAACGTGTTAAGATCGTCCTTAAATCTTAATCACTTTTTTCCACTTTACTGCGCAGGGCAGTGGCTCTTTTAGGACTAGGACCCCAGGGCATGTTCCTGGAACAAGGATGGATGGATGGATGATCAGCTCTGTTTGATTTGGATAGTCAGTATTTGTCCCACATGATGAATGTATCAAAACCAGATGAAAGAGATAAAATCACTAAACCACTCTTTGCCTTCATAGTATTTCCTTATGTTGGGAAATCTCAGCGTGATTTTGAAGCCTAAATCAACCATCATTGCTGTTGGTAATATGGGTTTTATTTATCTTGACATTTGACTTATAAGAGGATTAAATAAATTGGGAAAAATGTATCTCAAAGTCATAGTATGAGTTTACAAAAAAAAATTCCTGTCATGAAAATAGTTCTGCAGTAACCAAATAATTGTATTGGGTTTCTTCTCTATTAGTGCTCTTATGTGACTATTCAAGCAAGTCTAGTACCACAATGTCACTCAAAATGGAAAACAAAGTACACATCTAGCATACCACAGAACCTGTATGAACACACACAGAGTTTCTGTGGCTTATATGGATCAGTAGGCAGTTTGTGTACAGATATATTCTTTTCTAGAAGCAATTCTTCTATTGAACATGGTATTTATGAAATCAGAGGAAAAGGAAGGATCCATAAAATTGTGTGATATACTGTGGTTCCAAACAACTTTTAAATAGATGTGCCTATTCATGCTAAGCTGTTTTTCCACCTAAACTATGTAAACTTGTCAGAATATCAGGTCCAGATATTTACCAAAGTTTTCTTTAAAACATGTAGCTATTAACCTGGAGATGTTCCATTTCAGGTGTGTTCTGAGTGCAAAGGAAAAATTCTGGGTTCCTAGACATGGGATGGTACTTAAACACTCCAAATGTAATTGTGCAGAACATTCACTTCACACGTGCTCATTTGGAAAAAAAAAAACAGATCTAGTACTAGGGCACTGAAAAGAATGCTGTTACGATTGCCACACTATATTAAAAAAATAACATAATATAGTGCAGCGAGGACCCGCTGGACACCTGATAATACAGCTCAGGTGCAGCTGTGTTGGATCCGCTCGTTGCCACTAGCAACGGACTCTCTCTGTTAACACCACAGAGAATAGTCAACACAAAACCAGATCAAATGTGAACAGGGACGAA
Organism: Rhinella marina; assembly: GCA_900303285.1. Classification (NCBI taxonomy): domain Eukaryota; kingdom Metazoa; phylum Chordata; class Amphibia; order Anura; family Bufonidae; genus Rhinella; species Rhinella marina. Next base: position 22,183 of record ONZH01004407.1, read on the forward strand.
CACACTGGGTACTAAATTATAAGTAGAGTTGTGACCCTGGCCAGAGGCCCAGAGAACGAGCCACAACCACAACAGCCACACAGACTCCTGCTGCCTAAATAAAAAGGCTCACTAAAGTACAAGAGACAGGCGGAAGAATAGAGGGGCCGGCTCCCCATGCGCCAATGTCTCAGAGTCGACAAGAGGCATTGCCGGGACAGATAGTAGGAAAGAGGAGTAGCATCCACTTGATGCTAGCAGACACACAGGCCGGCTCCCAGCTCTCTCAATACAATTGCTTTGGTGCTAGGCAGCGGGCGTGTCAAACTCACAACCTTATATAGGGAGGGGTGTAGCCTGATTGGACAAGACCCGCAGCCCAGTACTCCCACGGATAGGACACTGCATCTGTCACTCAACTGAGTCTAGGAGCCAGCCACACCCCAAGATCCCAGCATAGAGACAATACAGACTATAGCAGTAAAACCGCAACGGTCAATGTGATCGCGCTAGACGGCGGGGCTGTGCTGTCACGCGGCGCGTCATCCTAACACTACCCCCCCCTCTTCGGCCCGATCCCGCGCCCCGTCCACGATGGCGCTCAAAGTCAGCCACCAAACGAGGAGCGTGGATATTCTCTACCGGCTCCCATGTACGGTCCTCTGGCCCATAGCCCTCCCAGTCCACCAAATAGAATAACCGACCACGAACAGTTCTGGAATCCAGAATCTCATGTACCACGAAGTCATCCTGTGGTGACTCGGATTCCTCCGGATGTTGCCGAGAAAACTGGTTCATCACCACTGGTTTGAGGAGTGACACATGGAAGGCATTGGCGATACGCCAAGATGGAGGCAGGCGCAACTTATATGCGACACTGTTAAGACGGGCCAAAATCTTAAAGGGACCAACGTATCGAGGAGCAAAACGAAGAGAGGGCACTCGAAGCCGAAGATTGCGGGAGGAGAGCCAGACTAGATCACCCGGCGACATCTCAGATGCGGGTCTGCGTCTGGTATTAGCCGTTACACGCATTCTGTCTTTGGACGCGACCATAGAGGACTGAGCCTGGTCCCAGACCTCTCGGGCATGCGCTGCCCAATCAGCTACGGCTGGCACGTCAGATGCCACAGGTATGGGCAACGGAATTCGCGGATGTCGCCCGTACAGCAAAAAGAACGGTGTCTGACCGGTTGAATCTGCCACTGCATTATTCAGAGCGAACTCTGCCCAGGGTAATAATTCTACCCAGTCGTCATGCCTGGCCGACACAAAGTGGCGCAGATATGTTTCCATGGATTGATTCATACGCTCCACCAATCCATTACTCTGCGGGTGAAAAGCAGATGACAGGCAGAGTTCAACCTGGAGCAGCCGACACAAAGCTCTCCAAAAATGGGCAGAAAACTGTGGCCCACGATCCGACACAATCTTCTCGGGCATACCATGCACCCGAAAAATGTGACGGGTAAATAAGCGCGCCAACTCCCTAGCAGAAGGTAGGCCAGGCAAGGCCACCAGGATGGACATTTTGGTGAAATGATCTGTGACCACCCAGATCACTTTCCTCCCTTGAGAGATGGGCAGATCGGTCACAAAATCCATCCCTAACACCTGCCAGGGAGAGTTTGGCACCGGAAGTGGGGACAATAACCCTGCGGGGCGCTGACGCAAGGGTTTGTTACGGGTGCAGGTCACACATGCCTGCAAATATGCCCGGACATCCGCAACCAGAGTAGGCCACCAGTAATGTCGCGATATAAGCTCCACTGAGCGTCGGACACCAAAGTGACCCCCCACCCGAGAGGAGTGTCCCCAAGACATAACCTCCTCCCTCCGTGATTGCGGAACCAATGTTTTGCCAGGAGGAACCCTGTTGATCGCCACTGGATTCACCACCAGTTGTTTTTCGGTGGGGATTATCAACCGAGGTTCAACTTCCTCATCCTCCTCGGTCTCAAAGGACCGAGACAGGGCGTCAGCCCGCAGATTTTTCTCCCCAGGAACATAATGGAGGATGAAGTTGAACCTGGAAAAGAACAGGGCCCACCTGGCTTGTCTGGCATTTAACCTCTGTGCCGACTGAATATAAGTGAGGTTCTTATGGTCTGTGAATATGTGCACTGGAAAAGCGGCACCCTCCAGGAGATGACGCCATTCCTCCAGTGCCAACTTCACAGCCAACAGTTCTCGGTCCCCAATGCCGTAATTCCTCTCGGCAGGAGAAAACAGCTTAGAGAAGAAGGCGCAAGTAACCTTCTTCCCTACTTCGTTTCTCTGGAAAAGCATAGCACCTGCACCCACTGACGAGGCATCAACCTCTACACAAAACGGCTTGGTGGTATCTGGCCGATGTAGTACTGGCGCTTCCACAAAACACCGTTTAAGAGAGGCGAAGGACCTCTCCACAGCAGGGGTCCAGTTCTTAGGATTAGCCCCTTTTTTAGTGAGTGCGGAAAGAGGTGCTGCCAGAGAAGAGAAATGGGGAATGAACTGTCTGTAGTAATTAGAAAACCCCAGGAACCTCTGGACAGCCTTCAGAGTACGGGGTTCAGGCCATTTTAGTACTGCGTCGAATTTCTGGGGGTCCATTTGTAACCCCACCCCAGAAACGATGTACCCTAAGAATGGCAGACTGGACTGTTCGAACTGGCACTTCTCTAGCTTGGCATATAGCCGATGGGCACGTAACCTAGAGAGTACCGATCGAACCGCTCGCCGATGATCGGTCATATTGGCCGAGAAAACGAGTATATCGTCCAGGTAGACTACTACGCACTTCAGAAGAAGGTCACGGAAGATGTCATTGACAAACGACTGGAAAACCGCTGGGGCGTTACACAGGCCAAATGGCATGACCAGGTACTCATAGTGCCCGTCCCTGGTATTAAAAGCGGTTTTCCATTCATCACCTTCCCTGATGCGTATGAGGTTATAGGCACCCCGGAGGTCCAATTTGGTGAAGACAGTGGCCCCCCTGAAGCGATCGAACAACTCTGCGATCAGAGGCAGGGGGTACCGATTTTTGACCGTCACTGCATTGAGACCACGGTAGTCTATGCAAGGTCGCAAAGACCCATCCTTTTTTGCCACAAAGAAAAACCCTGCCCCAGCTGGAGAAGAAGACTTCCTAATGAAGCCCCGAGCCAGGTTCTCCGCAATGTAATCAGACATGGATTTGGTCTCGGGCAAGGACAAAGGGTAAACCCTGCCCCGAGGTGGCATGGCACCGGGCATCAGGTCAATGGCACAATCGTACGACCTGTGCTCGGGCAACGTCTCAGCCGCCTTTTTAGAAAATACGTCAGCAAAATTGGCGTATTGTGGAGGCAACCCCTCCAGTTCAACGGAAACAGAGGGTGCAGAGAGTGGAGTGATAGGTGGCATACACTCCTCCTTACACTGGGCGCTCCACCTGACAATCTCACCAGCTCGCCATTCAATAGTTGGTGAGTGCTGCTGAAGCCAAGGTAGCCCCAATAGCACGTCATCAGAGAGTCCCTCCAAGATGTAAAAGGAGATCACCTCCGTGTGTAGGGATCCAGTCTGCATGATCACTGGTGAAGTTTGATCGCAGATCTGGACCGGCAACTGGGACCCATCGACTACTGTAATTGGCAACGGGGTAGACAGCAAGCGCACGGTAATATTATGTTTCCTTACAAATTCCCGGGACATGAAACTTGCTGCCGCCCCGGAGTCCACGAAGGCGCCACTGGCGACCCAAGTCTCCCCAATCCTGAAGGAGACCGGGACCCGTATTTTCCCAAGGGGTTTATTCATACCCAGAGAGCCCCCCTTGATGGCTACTGGGTCTGGTCGTTTCCCTGGAGCTCAGGACAGGATGACACCCTGTGTCCCGGCCTCCAACAACGGAAACACACCAGCCTCCCTGACCGTCTGTACCCTTTACCCCGAGGGACAGCGGCCGTGGAGGTGTCCATCGGTTCGGGACCCTCCGGTCCCCACCCCGTACTGTTCCCTTTATCGCGAGGGACAGCACATATGGGAGTGTCCGATGATATACGGCCTGAAGGACGACTATTCCTCTCAAACGACTGCTCATGCGCACGCTCCGAAAAGCGGTTGTCAATTCGCATGGCAGTCGATACAAGGCCCTCTAGCGTGGTAGGAAGCTCCCTACCAGCCAGTTCGTCCTTAATTCTGGAGGAAAGACCCTCCCAAAAAATGGCCACCAGCACCTGGTCCGGCCAGTCCAACTCAGTCGCTAGAGTCCGAAACTCTATGGAATATTGCGCGACTGAGTCTCTTTGCTGACGGAGCCGGAGCAGCTGGGATGCGTAGAGGGATTGCGGAGTAGGCCCTAAAAACACTGAGCGCAGAGTTTTAAAAAATGTCTCAAGTGAATTTAGTACTTCCGCCTTTCTCTCTCGCAAAGGAGTAACCCACGCCAAAGCCTTACCGGAGAGCAGCGAAATGACAAAGGCTACCTTCGCTGCTTCGTCCGGAAAACGTGCGGAATTGGCGTCCAAAAACAGAGTACATTGATTAACAAATCCCCGACAGCCCAGGGGATCTCCGGCGTATCTCTCAGGGATAACCAGAGGCACAGAGGATTTCACGGGCTGTGGCAGATTAGTTAACACCTGTGAAACTGCTTGGCCCACTGCCAATGCTATATCGGCAGGGCTGACAGAAAGCACAGCTGGCGTCTGCGTGGCCTGACGCTCGAGGGTAGCTAGACGAGCGTTCAGGTTTTCCACTGCAACCGACATGTGCACTTTGGGATCCATAACAGCGGGGTTCTGGGCCTAGCACACTGTTACGATTGCCACACTATATTAAAAAAATAACATAATATAGTGCAGCGAGGACCCGCTGGACACCTGATAATACAGCTCAGGTGCAGCTGTGTTGGATCCGCTCGTTGCCACTAGCAACGGACTCTCTCTGTTAACACCACAGAGAATAGTCAACACAAAACCAGATCAAATGTGAACAGGGACGAACACACTGGGTACTAAATTATAAGTAGAGTTGTGACCCTGGCCAGAGGCCCAGAGAACGAGCCACAACCACAACAGCCACACAGACTCCTGCTGCCTAAATAAAAAGGCTCACTAAAGTACAAGAGACAGGCGGAAGAATAGAGGGGCCGGCTCCCCATGCGCCAATGTCTCAGAGTCGACAAGAGGCATTGCCGGGACAGATAGTAGGAAAGAGGAGTAGCATCCACTTGATGCTAGCAGACACACAGGCCGGCTCCCAGCTCTCTCAATACAATTGCTTTGGTGCTAGGCAGCGGGCGTGTCAAACTCACAACCTTATATAGGGAGGGGTGTAGCCTGATTGGACAAGACCCGCAGCCCAGTACTCCCACGGATAGGACACTGCATCTGTCACTCAACTGAGTCTAGGAGCCAGCCACACCCCAAGATCCCAGCATAGAGACAATACAGACTATAGCAGTAAAACCGCAACGGTCAATGTGATCGCGCTAGACGGCGGGGCTGTGCTGTCACGCGGCGCGTCATCCTAACAAATGCATTCACACATATAGCTCCTCCAGGCAAATTCCCAAAAATATCTGGGTTACACTCTGTGTGAATGGGGCTCTAGAAATGGGATTCACTCAATAAATTCCAAATTTGGATGGTTTCATATGGATGTAATATGGTTCTAATGAAGCTTTGGTTCAGGAGACTACTTGAGGATTTGGATGTTACAACTAGAGATGAGTGAATCATTCAAAATTTTATTCGCCGAACATTCGTTGAACTTTTCATAAGATTCGTATATTCTACGAATCTATTCAACGAATCTGCGTACAAATCATACGTAAATAAGTGGCGTTTTGCGAACATTCGCGCACTAATAATGAATGTTCAGTTTTAAAAGGCACGCAACTTCTTTGAACACGTACGCATGAGCATACAAATTGCGTACGAAAATGACGGGCTTTGCTGGAGAGGAATGGTGGAGCAGGAGGAACGCTCTGAGACTAACCCCTGGCTACATATGGATACTGTATCAGCAGATGACAGCAGATCATCCGGCTGAGACTAAGATGAGCGTGCCATCCACTCCACTACCTCATCTACTTTCTCTTCCACTACAGTTTTGCGCCTTGGTGGGTTAGCCCGGTGGAACACCGGCCAAGTATTGCAAATTCTACAAGTAGAAGCTCCAGCTATAGGTCCTTTGGCAGTGCTGCCCTGTGCCACCTTCTCCTTTTTTTTAGAGTTCGAGGTCTGGCTGGAACTGGACCCCTTTTGCTTATCCATTCCAGACATTTTTCACTTGACTCTGTGGCCCTGCCGCTGGTCTTTGTCTTTGACCCTGTCTCTCCCTATCTCTCTCTCCCTGCCTGATTAATTACTAGCCCTGCACCTGCCCTGCACTTGCCCTGCAGTATCCCTTATGTGTAATATGGATTCCCTGAACAATTACACCCCAATTTCAACAACAACAGGTCTCAGTCTCTCAGAACTTCACACACAGTGCTTCTGCTCGTCTCAGCAGTTGCAGCAGAAGTGATGCGTCACTGGCTTACCGAGCCTGAACCAATCAGAGCAAACCCTGCCCACTAGGTCAGGTGACCGCTTTCTTCCCGGGCTTTTGCACATGAATAACGAACTAACAGTAAAAGTTCGCTAAGTAATTGAATTCGTACACAACAGCCTATTGTCACTAGCCTTGCTGGCTGGATGTAGCTTAATCCTGCCAGCTTCCGAAGTACTAAAAAGTACTAGCGTACGGAATCTAACAAGCCCCCAGGTTTTCACCAGAGCCTGCTGCAAGGCAGGTTGGATTTGTGAGGCCGGGGACTTGCAGGTCGCTTTGCCATATGGAAGCAGTGGTATCAGCAGAGGACCGGCTCACCAGCAGGCTAGCAGAGATGAGGAGCGAACTGAAGTCTGGATAAACAGGAACCAAACAGGAGACGACTGAAGAGCTGGAGTACACTGGGGAAAAGACCTGATACTCTGGCGTTGGTCAGAGCTGCCTTAAATAGGCCTCTGGATGAGGATCAGCTTCTGGACTAATGACAGTTTGGCCCCATTCACACGACCGTATTGAATGGGGCCGTATCTATCCGCAAAGGTGAATGGGGCCGGGAGCCGCGACACAGAGATAGCTCTGTGCCGCGGCTCTTTTGAAGCATGTCCTATACTTGTCCGTGCGCACGGACAAGTATAGGCATTTTCAATGGGGCCGCACGGCATGTGTTCCGAGCGCGGCGGCAAATATACGTTAATGTGAATGGACCCTTAGACAGAAGGTATAGGAGCTGCAGTACCGGCTGCCAGTCCCTAGTGGGGGCGAGAGCACCAGCTACTGCAGAGTCTGCCGAAAGCGGCTGCTGGAATCACCGCAGCATACGCTTGTATAGAGGATTCGCCAGCGACCGCCGAGGGGGGCGGCCTCCCAACGGGGTGAGTGTAGCTGCGATCTGCCCCCAGATGTGACACGTATAGGGTAACTTATATGTAGCATTAGCGTACAATTTATCGGACAAGTACGTAGTGAATGCGTAGAAAGCCTTAGGAACATTTTCGAATCTTAACGGAGCGAATCTCCAAATATTCTGATTCGCTTCGCAGCTGAAAATTTCGGAGATTCAATACGAATCGGCGAATAGTTTCACTCATCTCTAGTTACAACTATATTATACTATGGCCATCTGAAACTGTACTTGGAGCATTCACTATGTCCCTGTCCCACCACTATGACGATTCATAATAAGGAGTGAAGCTACAGGATCAAAGAGTGAAATAAAATTAAAGGACACTTTAAAGAAATGAAAAATTTCCGATGTCATCTGCAAAGCAAAATTCTGATTAAAAGATAAAGGTAAGATAAAAAAGCAGGGGTTTACAATTCTTTGTCTTTATAAGTAAAGCTGACACATTCATGTTCTGTAGAAAGAAGTTAAAAGCTGAAAAGAAAATCTGTGGATTGGAATTTCAAGTAGAATTAATAGATTTACTTGCTGTAATGGAGACAATTAGTTTAGTTATATGCATGGAGGAGACAACAGTAATTAGAAAAGAACGTCTACCATTTCAAATCTTTAGATATCCTGGAAGCAAAATTGTGGCTACAGAGGCAGTTTTCCTCCTTCTGGAGGAAAGCTGTTTTGCATAATTTTTCCCAGTGAACATTGCCCTAAAAGCTGAATCTCCACAAGAAAAATCAGTACTTTCCAAGAGACTATGTTGAGTTACTTACCAGTACGCCCAAGTACAGTTGCTGGCTTGCTCTTGTGTCTGCCTTTCTCTGCAACCAGTGAAATGCTGTATTCTTTACCAGCTTCAAGCCCAGTCAATACATAGGAACTGGCATCTCCAGGAACCTGGACTTCATTCTCAGAATCATCACTGCTAATGTAAGTAAGTTGGTAGCGATCAAACTTGGCTACAGGTTTAACCCATCGTACATTTAATGTAGTCTCGGTAGCATCAGAGACCTTCAGGTCCTTGGGAGCATCCAAGTCTGAAAGAGAAAGTTGAAGATTTTGTTTCCAATGCCAGTATCATGTTCTTGCTTTTTCTAATTGTTTGCCTGTTACTTGCTCTTACCAGTTGCTGCATTCATGGTAGCAGGAGAACTTTCTTTGTCCTGTTTTACTGCAGTTAGCCCAATGCCATATTCAGTTCCTGGTCTCAACCCTTGAAATCACAGATGATATAGAATGATTATAAACAGTATTATCTGAAGTCACAAATCAATTACACACACTTTCATTTAGCAAAATTGTGTAAGCAATGTGAAAACTTACTGACCTGTAAGGATAGCCTTGGTGGTAGCCTGGTTACTCTTGGGTACAGTTATCTCTTCATGATCTCCTCCTGATAGTGGAGCAAACTTGATCCTATAGAAGTCAATGTTGGCCAAGGTATTCTTCCATTCCAGAGTAATTGTGTTATCTGTCTGAGACACTGTTCTCAAATTTTTGGGTGTGTCTAAATCTATATCAAGAAAAATATGTATTTTATGTTATTTTTTATATTCCAGAGTCTGTTACCAGAAAATTCATTTTTAAACCAAGCACAATACCTTGCAAGGATAGCTCAGCTGAATGTTATGAAACCTATCATTTAGTGAGCTGTTGCTTTATTCAAGATAAAAGTAATTTTAATCAACTCATAGCACTTAGCAGTTATAGTGCAGGAACATAGTTATTGATATAGGATACCTGTGTAAGATAAGACTAAAGCTTTGTGTATTGTATAATGTCTGCAAAACATTGATTTGGTCATTGTATAGCCATTTGCAGAACATACTAGAGCTGTTTATGTGGGGCCAAAGTGTGAGTTATTCCATGAAAAGTATTTATCACCTATCCACATGATAGGTGAAAAAATGTTGGATCTCTTGGGTTCTTAACACCCCAGCAATCCTGAGACTTAATAGTCTCTGAGTTCCCTTATCTGGATAGAGTGTTAGTGTGCATATTAGTTCACTTCTATGGGACTCATATAGACAGCACTCCATCAGTCCCATAGAGGTGAATAAAGCAGAGGATCAAGATGTGCATTCACAGAAAAGTCCATTCAAACTCAGGGACCCTCCATGCTTAGGATCGCTGGGAATACCAGCACGTGGATCCCCCAGAAATCTGAGATTTATTAATACCATGTTAAAAGGTGATAAATAAATACATTTGTTGGATAAACCCTTAGAAAACCCATTCTCATAGATGCTCTAATAGGGAAAGGAGTCCCTAGATTAAGATCCTCATTTCTTGGCCAAAAAGAAGAGCAGATACAAAGATTGTCTCCCATTCATAACATAGATAACTCTTCAACCCATTGCTTTGCATGGTCACTGTGTAATGCCTAATTACTGCTGTAGAGGAGCTGCTGGCAAATGAAACCACCTACGGATTATAGCTCATTTCCAGAAGTCCCGTCAGAGGAACACTTTTTGATCACGTTTTTATCATCAAGTAGTAATCCTTCTAACAAGTAGGGATTGTCTGAAGCAGATGATTCTTGTGTAGTAGCTATAGCTAAAATCTACTACAAAGATGACTCTGACTTTGGGGACCCAGCAAAAAGTGGATAATACATAGCAACTCTATTTGTTTAAATGGTACCTGCAATGCTCTATTTACCATTTGTGTTGTTGTAGGAGAATTGCATATTTTGTGTCAAACCCCCTGCTCCCATCCCCTTTCCTTGAATAGATGACATCTGATCTCTGTGGGTCTCACTAACAGACAAAGGTTTGGTCATTATGCATTCCACTATACATACTGTATGAACAGAAACAACTAAAGTTTAACTTTTTGTTACCTGTTGTAAAGGTTTCTGATATTGGAGAACTGGTCATTTCTCCACGTCGGGATATTAAAATAACCTCATACTCTGTATCTGGTCTTAAGTTGTTCATAGCATACTGAGTCTCATCTTCCGAAAGTTCCACTGTAGTCTTGGGTTCATCTCCTGTTCCATAGGTCAGAGATACTCCATCAATCTCAGCCAGAGGTTTTGCCCAAGTTATCAAGGCAGAAGTGTCTGTGACATCTTTCACATCAACTTCACTGGGGGCATCAAGTCCTAAAAAACATGGTAAGTTTCATTGAGATATGCTGATGTTGTCAGAAATGAAAAGTCATCAACAGTGCTGATCTAAAGTTGCTCATCCAATGGGTTATGTGAATACATATATATTGATCCAATAAATGTTAATTAATCAATTGCCACTTTTTGAATGAAATCGATTTCTGACATGATGTCATTTGGCAGAACATCTTGATTAGCTTTTTTTGTAAAAATGTTATCTAGCACTCAAAATTCCTGTTTCATGAAATATGTATTGCAGAAGTGATTTGGGAGAAAAGGTACATCTCTCATTGATCTCTCTAAATGTTAAAAATGAATCACCAGGATTAGAGCTGCAAATTACAAGTTGTTGTTTCCTAAGAGGCCAGTGTTAAATCAAAAACGTCATTCAGACAACCTAATAAAATAGCTCAGCAAAATCCAATTAATAATAATAGTAAGAAGAATAATAACTACATTGTTAAGAGAAAAAAATACAAATATGTGTGGAATGGTTGATCTCTGCTCCATAAAAGGAGGATTTTCATTTAAAACTTTTATAGTAAGCCTACAGGAATTCCGAGAACTGTGCATAGGGAGTTAAGGCAAAGAGTTTTGAAACACACTGTCATAAAACATGATGGATTTTCCAGGCACCATTTATGTGTTCTTGCCCCCACCTTTCACTAGTCCTAAAGAGTCAATGATTTATAGCATTCATTTTCAATCACAAGTCTCTGCATCTATGAGGGAGCAGACATGTTCATGTTTAGTCTGATGATATGGAATGTTTCTAATGCTGGAGAGAAGCAGGTTATGATTGATATTTTTACACTGTGTGACGAAGCAGCTGGCGTGACTTAAGTATTTACCACCCTCTCGGATTGTACTTATAATCATGTGTTTTCAATCGCATTCTAGCCTACAGTTTCAACACTGAGGTCTTTGTCACAAAGACCACTGGTCAGACATGATGTGGGAAGAAAGGTGGCATCATAGCATTTTCTATTCATTATTGTTAGTTTATGACCTAAAGTTGATCCAGTGAGAAAACTCATCTTGTTGCATTCACAGATTTCTGTTCCCATGCATAGTTATGGAGACCTCTACAGTTTTGTACTTGAGTCCTTAGAAGGCATATTATTTTTTTTAATTTAGCCTAATTATCGATTAGCAAGTTGAGTAATTTTGGCTTAAATACCCTCAACAAAACAGCTATGTAATTATTCATTTTCTTGCTTTAAATGTAATTCTAATTAGAAAAAATTTGAGAAGCTGGTTACCTTGAACTTAAGCAAGTGATTATTTGTTATCCCTGGGAAGTGCTAAAATTGCTATAATGCCAACAATATCCTACATTTATTAATTTATTATACTTTGTAGATGTACATGACAGACTTTTAACCTCCCAGAGCCATCGTCAATTGCAACCACTGCATTTTAGCAGGTTTTTTTTCCAGGAGCATTACACTACTGGGGACCTAACGCCTCCTCGGTGATGAGCTTGAGTGAGGCATTTGGTTGCTAGCATTGACAGCATTGGTCCCTCTGAAGGCCTGATATAGTGAAGGTACTACCAGGTCCTGGCACTTGATAAATACATAGCAAAACTCCCATAGGCTGCAATGGTAAATCATTGAAGTCTATGGGAGAAAATCAGAGGATCACATGTTGAAATCCCCTAGAGGGACTGAAAATAAATGTGAAAAAGGTTTTTAAAAAAATGAAACATAAAAATTGAAATCGCTCCCTTTTCCTATTTTATATCCCAAAATACCTGTACTATTAAAATATAATTTTAAAGTGTACAGTGTAACTGACATTTGAATAAAAAGTGATCAAAAAGTCATGCATACTCCAAAATGGTATCAGTAAAAACTACATATTTCCCCACAAAAATAAACCCCTACACAGCTCCGTAGCTGTAACTATAAAAAAGTTATGTATATATTCATCCCATGTAAACAAACCCTTAGCCTCATGCACACAGTAAAGTTGTGGGCACAGAGCATAAAATTAAGGACACAGAGCCCTTGTGCCCTATAGACACTTTGTGTGTCGTTTTACAGTGACAACATATGACACTGTGTAATGAAGATGTTCTTCCCTAGAAGCAATGCCTCCAGCTGTTGTGAAACTACAATTCCCAGCGTGCTCCATTCACTTCTGAGGGAGTTCTTAGAACAGCCAAACAAGTGTGCATGCTGGGAGTCGTAGTTTCACCACACCTGGAGTGCCGAAGGTTGCTGATCCCTGCTCTAGAGGATTATAGATCTGTAATACAGTATCTGAAAGACCCATGATATTCTCTTTTCTGTAGGATTCATACAGATTCATAAAGATTTTGAATCTTAATCCTATAGTAGTGGTACAGTCAGGCTCCATAGACTTCTATTAACACCTTAATAGTTCTACATACAGCCCAGTGGTTGTACAGATCCATAATGTGGTAGGGTGAACATAGAGTCATGAACTAAACTAAGCAAAGTAGTGCACATTTAGATATGTGTATATAGGGGGCTACCAAGTAAATGCCAGTAGATTAGTTGGTTTAATATGCCAATTTTCAATTGAAAGCTGGTAAAAGCAAATACTTATATTACCATTGTACATGATATATGATACCCCTGAAAATTGTAACCTGCTGTTGTAATAGTCTATTACAGTATGCAGCGCACTGACATCAACTACAGACTTCTATTGTCCCTCATTTCCAAAATGCAAAGCACTTTTTGAAATGATCAAAATAATTTTCCTTCCAAAAAATTTACAATATGTCCACATTACTTGTAGTTGTGAGCTTGGTGAGTGCAGGTCCTAGTGTATTGTTCTTCACCATCTGTATCGATACTTCATAAGTTTCTCCTGGTGCAAGTCCTTGCTGCTCAAAAGATGTTACGGAACTGTCCAAGCTAGTGCTTATCTCGCCATTTTGTTTTTTCTGTAAAAAAAAAAGTCATGTAAAAGATCTCAAATATCTGTTCATGAATATTTATATAAACTTTCCCATGATCCTAATGAAAATAAGTCATTTTTAAAAAGGCTTGCAAACATTTTAAAACAGGTTTGTCCATTGGCATTTTAGGATTTTATGTTGACAAATGTTAAACTGAACTCTGATGTGCTGCATATAGTATGTCACCAAACATTTGTACAGTTATTAAAAAATAAAATGCGCCACTCAGTGCTAGACATCTGTTATATCATATTGGGCAAAACTATCTCAAAAGGACACATTTAATATGGAATGAATTGATTATCATGTATGACTGATAAAAGTAGAACTGACTAACAGAAATGCAGAGCATTCATGCAAAAATCTTACTTGTAACTGTTTGTTTCCTACAACCCAGGACATTGCACACTACAAACTTTTCTAGACTTTTAGAAATAACATTTTGCTAAGTTCTGAAATAATGCTTATCTACTAGAAGCCATAAACTCCTGAACAATATATTCACATATTTTAGGCTGTGTAATGGAATTTGAGGGTGGAGAATTATGTACTGGCACTAAGGGGGAAGCATTATTACGTTATGTTGATACTAGTAGAAGTACGGTAGGGACATTATTATTGGGCATATTATGGAGGGCATTGCTACTGATGGGGCACTTTTACTAATCAGGACAGTCTGGGGTCACTGTTGCTATGGGAGAACTATCTGTATGGCTCTTTTATTTCTGATAGTATAGTGTTTGTGGGCATGGGGGAGCACAGAGGGTGCAGTATTGGGAGTAGCAGCAGGATAATAGTGAACTGTATAAATTTGTAGGCTAATTTGCAAAATCTGTAACAGTCCCCCATGTGCCATATGCTAACACTGGTGCCATATTAAAATAGTCAAAAGACTACACAAAATGCTATACAAAAAGCGAAAATAAATAAGTAAATCTCTTACAATATTCTGGAAGATAAGTTTCCAAGCATCAAAGGAAATATCAAGAGGATCCCATTCCACGTCAACAGTTGTTTCTTTTATTGTTTTAAACCTTAGATCATCGGTAGTAGGCAGGTCTGAAAAACAATGTATATGTTAAAACAAACAGAAAGTTTTTTTATTAATTGACCCACTCTATTAATCAAGGCCCAGTCACTAACAAAGGACCATCCCAGCCACCTACTACTCGGTTGGCCATTTAATTAATTTTATTTTTACATGCAGCTGTACTTGTTTACAATTTGGCCTGCTTGCTTAAATTATCATTGTTGGCTTTTATTAAAGGGGTATTTCCATCTTAGACAATGGGGACATATGGCTAGGATATGCCCTCATTGTCTTATAGGTGCAGGTTCCACCTTTGGGACCTGCACCTATATCGAGAACGAAGCGGGGAGCTCTGTGCCTGTGGGACCCACACCTATATGGGATGGGATAACCCCTTTAACTTTTCTGAATATATATATATATATATATATATATATATATGGCATACTCCCCCGTATCCTAAGAGAATTAAGTAATGTCATTGCCAGACCCTTATTTCTGATATTTAAGGACTGACAGGGAGTGTTCCAGAGGATTGGCGCATAGTAAATGTGGTGCCAATATTCAAAAATGGTCCAAAAACAGAGCCCGGGAACTATAGGCTGGTAAGTTTAACATCTGTCGTGGGTAAACTGTTTGAAGGTTTTCTAAGAGATGCTATCTTGAAGTACCTAAATGAAGATAAGCAAATAACTCCATATTAGCATGGCTTCATGAGGGATCGGTCATGTCAAACCAATTTAATCAGTTTCTATGAGGAGGTAAGTTCTAGACTTGACTGCAGCGAATCAATGGATGTCGTATATCTGGACTTCTCCAAAGCATTTGACACAGTATCACATAAAAGGTTAGTATATAAAATGAGAATGCTTGAACTGGGAGAAAATGTCTGTATGTGGGTAAGTAACTGCCTCAGTGATAGAAAACAAAGGGTGGTTATTAACGGTACATACTCAGATTGGGTCACTGTCACTAGTGGGGTACCACAGGGGTCAGTATTGGGCCCTATTCTCTTCAATATATTTATTAATGATCTTGTAGAAGGCTTGCATTGTAAAATATCAATTTTTGCAGATGACACTAAACTGTGTAAAGTAATTGACACAGAAGAGGACAGTACACTGCTACAGATGGATTGGTATAGACTGGAGGCTTGGGCAGAGAAGTGGCAGATGAGGTTTAACACTGACAAATGTAAGGTTATGCATATGAGAAAGAATAATGCAAGTCACCAGTACATACTGAATGGTAAAACATTGGGTAACACTGACATGGAAAAGGACCTAGGAATTTTAGTGAACTGCAAACCAAGCTGTAGAAACCATTGTCAGACAGCTGCTGCCAAGGCTAATAAGATAATGGGTTGCATGAAGAGGGGCATAGATGCCCATGATGAGAACATAGTCCTGCCACTTTATAAATCACTATTCAGACCACACATGGAGTACTGTGTACAGTTCTGGGCTCCTGTGAACAAGGCAGACATAGCAGAGCTGGAGAGGGTTCAGAGGAGGGCAACTAAAGTAATAACTGGAATGGGTGGGCTACAGTACCCTGAAAGATTATCAAAATTAGGGTTATTCACTCTAGAAAAAAGACGACTGAGGGGAGATCTAATAACTATGTATAAATATATCAGGGGTCAGTACAGATATCTCTCCCATCATCTATTTATCCCCAGGACTGTTACTGTGACAAGGGGACATCCTCTGCATCTGGAGGAAAGAAGGTTTGTACACAAACATAGAAGAAGATTCTTTATGGTAAGAGCAGTGAGACTATGGAACTCTCTGCCTGAGGAGGTGATGATGGTAAGTTCACTAAAAGAGTTCAAGACGGGCCTGAATGTATTTCTGGAGGGTAATAATATTACAGGTTATAGTTACTAGAGAGGGGTCGTTGATCCAGGGTGTTATTCTGATTGCCTGATTGGAATCGGGAAGCAATTTTTTCCCCTAAAGTGGGGAAAATTAGCTTCTACCTCTGGATCAACTTGTAGGAAAACAGGCCGAACCGGATGGACTGATGTATTTTTTCAGCCTGATAAACTATCTTACTATGTTACTATGAATGCATATCTGTGCATTTGCTACCATATATCATTGACAGAGGGACAAGAGAGAGAGTGAAATTGTACTTACGTGTGGCAACCCTGGCGCTTACTGGGATACTTTTCTGGTCCTTCAAAATGGCATATACACGGACAAAATACTCTACTCCAGGTTCAAGTTCTCTAATGGTGGCTGTTGTTTGGTCTCCGGGGACTCTGAAGTCAAACTCCAAGCCACCAGGGCTTGTGGGAACATAGGTAATGAGATATTGATTAACTTTGATTTTGTTGGCCCATTCTAAGTTCATGGTTTTAGTGGTTACATCTGTCACAACTAAGTCTTCTGGGGGTGATACTGTTGGATTAAAAAATGAACATTCAGTTAATAATGTTTGGGATTTTCCCAGTGCTCTAGAAGTTACAACTTGCAGGGACAATATACGATACAAGCAACAATATATATAATATATAATTTACCAAAAGTATCTCTTAATATCTCTCCTATCCGTGGACACCTACAGTATGAGCAGGATTTCCAACTGTTCATAAATTTCTGCCACAGTCCTTAAAGAGACATTTTTATCAAACCTTTTTTTTATTACATATTAACAACCTTTATGTGAATTATCTATTTAATTTTTTTTTTTACTAAACAAATTTTTTTGGTGGATATACTTTGCTGATAAGGATTTATTATCACCGTGTCAGTAAACTGATGTATATAGTTCTTATTATTTGTGTTGACTGTTATAGAAGAACACTATTTTGTATTAATTTTCAATGACATAGTACTACTGAAATGAAAATGAGATCCTTCTAATATTAAAAAAAATATATATTGTAACTGCAGCTATCATTATTTTATAGTTCAAAAATTCATAGGCACTAAGGGTGTCATTTATGATGCTGAAATCTGTGCAATCTGTGATTTCTCCCCGCTCATGCCAGGTCTTTAATTGTGGGTTTGGCGTGAGCGGGGAAGGGGATAGGTCAGCAGGCCTGTCTCACTTACCATTTTCTACGCCTGTTTCAACTGGTGGAAAACCTGCTGAAGTTATGAAGAGACCAGCTAAAATGCCAGTCTTAATAAATGTGCCCCTAAGGATTTTTTCCAGACGCATTGAAAAATCTTAGTGACCTGTAAGGATTATAAGTGATCTATGTCTACAGGGTGGGCCATTTATATGTATACACCTAAATAAAATGGGAATGGTTGGTGATATTAACTTCCTGTTTGTGGCACATTAGTATATGGGAGGGGGAAAACTTTTCAAGATGGGTGGTGACCATGGTGGCCATTTTGAAGTAGGACATTTTGGATCCAACTTTAGTTTTTTTCAATGGGAAGAGGGTCATGTGACACAGCAAACTTATTGGGAATTTCACAAGAAAAACAATGGGGTGCTTGGTTTTAATGTAACTTTATTCTTTCATGAGTTATTTACAAGTTTATGACCACTTATAAAATGTGTTCAAAATGCTGCCCATTGTGTTGGATTGTCAATGCAACCCTCTTCTGCCATTCTTCGCACACTGATAGCAACATCGCAGAAGAAATGCTAGCACAAGCTTCCAGTATCCATAGTTTCAGGTGCTGCACATCTCGTATCTTCACAGCATAGACAATTGCCTTCAGATGACCCCAAAGATAAAAGTCTTAGGGGGTTAGATCGGGAGACCTTGGGGGCTATTTATGCTACATGATGATGTGTTTCCCTCTTTATGCACTGAAGCTGGCACGTTCCCTGAGTTTTTCCAACAAGATGGTGCACCACCACATTATGGGTGTCAGGTCTGAGCATTCCTAGATAAACAGTTTTCTGGAAAGTGGATTGGTCATCGTGGGCCAGTTGAATGGCCCCCAAGGTTTCCCAATCTGACCCCCTTAGACTTTTATCTTTGGGGTCATCTGAAGGCAATTGTCTATGCTGTGAAGATACGAGATTTGCAGCACCTGAAACTATGGATACTGGAAGCCTGTGCAAGTATTTCTTCTGCGGTGTTGCTATCAGTGTGCGAAGAGTGGGAGAAGAGGGTTGCATTGACAATCCAACACAATGGGCAGCACTTTGAACACATTTTATAAGTGATCAGAAACTTGTAAATAACTCATGAAATAAAAAAGTTACGTTAAAACCAAGCACACCATTGTTTTTCTTGTGAAATTCTCAATAAGTTTGGTGTGTCACATGACCCTCTTCCCATTGAAAAAACTAAAGTTGAATCCAAAATGTCCGACTTCAAAATGGCCACCACGGTCACCACCCATCTTGAAAAGTTTCCACCCTCCCATATACTAATGTGCCACAAACAGGAAGTTAATATCACCAACCATTCCCATTTTATTTAGGTGTATACATATAAATGGCCACCCTGTATAACTCACAACATTAATACTTCACAGTATGAATATCACAGTGTGGTTCTGTGAACCACATTGATGCCATGTTGCTCATGTTCATGTGACTGCCATGTTGCTCACATTTGTGCTTGGACGTACTGGCTACAGTGGATTCCGTGTAGGCTGGTTGCCAAGGGTGACGTATAGTTACAGTAACCTGTGTGTGTTCTGTCCTCCTTGCTTTTCCCTCCCTGTCTCCTGATTCTGGTAATAGTCTGGTCTGGGTGTAGTCACTAATTGCCTTATCTTCCTGTTTGCTGTGGGCCTGGGGGTCAGTCTGTCTCCAACGTTGCTGGGTGCAGGAGTTATGCACCTGACCTGGGGTTTTCCATCTGCCCTGTCTGTGTGGCCACCTAGTAAATCATTCCATATGGGGTCCAGACTTCTGTCTGTCTGTGTAGATCTGCTCGTAACCACCAAGTGTCGTTCCGCATAGGGTCCAGGCATCTGCTTGGCTGGTTCTGTCTCTTGCCTGTGACCACTGTGTGTTGTTCTGCATGGGGTCCAGACTTATGCCTGTCTGTGCTTTGTGTGCAGCTCTGCCTGTTCTCCCATGGTCTAACTCCATGTTTGTTTTCCTGTTTGGGCAGCTCTGCCTGAGACCACCATGTGTCATTCTGCATGGGGTCCAGGCTGCTGCATGTGTGCTGGTTCATGTTTGTCTTGTCTGTACTGTGTCCTGTGTGGTTTGTTCAGGTGACAGTACATGTGCCTGCATTCCAGTTCTTGTTTGTGTGGACTGCTTGTGCTTGCAGTCTCTGCAAATAAGGGCCAAGTGCATGGGGACTATCATGGAGGCGCGACCAGTGAGCCCCCTGCTAAGTTCATCCTCACTAATTGGGGCTCTGTGAAGAACGGGGCTCACTGAGTCTCTGCTCTCTGGGTTTGGTCCTAAGTAAAACAGTGCACTTGGTCCAGTGGTATTTCGTGCCACCGATCCCTTATCTGCTATCCAGTTTTATGCTGTGTCTGTATCTTGTTATTAAAGTATTCTGTATCTTGTTATTAAAGTATTCAATTTTGCTCACTGTCATGTCTTTGTCTCTGCTTGCTTTGTTGTGTTTGCCTGAGATGTTCTAGCGGTCGGTAGGACATTCGCTAGAACATGACAATGAACTTCACAGTAATTGCTGCTAAATTGTTTATTTCAGCATTGTGAGCTTTTCTAATGCGTTTGTAAAAAGTATATTGTCTATGAATTTTGGTTAAATTGTCCAGAAAAAAAAAATTGGTCAACAACCCTGAACAAGCATTTGTTGTGTTGTAAAGTTGGTCCAAATAAGTGGATTAGCATTGTATTGAACTACATAAACAGAAACATTTCCCGTTTAGGATATCTTTTCATGTGCCATTATACTTTGCTAGTGTGCTGTATTGAGAATACTCAGCATAATTGTAATTAAAGATAATGTAACTTAACAAAGCAATAAAGTGCTCACTCTAAAAGAACTGGCTGCACTAACTTGTATACAGGATTGACAAATGTGCAAAACTTTGTGTGGCCAATACATTTGTTCCCAATCATCTCTGACCCAGAGAAGTGTATTTCCTAACATTACCCAAATGCATAAACAGGAAACCAAAGTGCCCAAAGGAATCTTGTCTGAATAGACACTATTCAATCTCCAAGCTGTATCCTACCAAAAGCTAAGTCTGCAGTTCTAGTGTTGAAAGGCAAAAATTAAATTAATTGAATTATTAATTGAGTTATCTCTCTCGACACATTAACTATAACGTATGTATGCTTTGATTTGAATCTGACCAGAGCAAAAGAAGCATGCAATTGTTATGTTCTATCCAGTCTGGGGGAAACAAGTTTTTCCTTGGCATAAAGAGTCTTATAGACCAGGCAGTGCTCCCTGGGAGAAGGAAATGAAATATAAGTTTTTATCCAGGAAGACAAAAGCTGGATCTCTAAAGTGTTCTACCAATGAATTCAAGGTTTTCCTCCAGGTACTCCAATTTTCCTCCCTTACCTCAAAAACATACTGAGGTTCTAATTAGAGATGAGTGAGCAGTGCTCGTTACGAGTACTGTAGCGTTCGGGTCCCGTGTGAAATGCCCACAGGCATTGCGGATCCGTCCTCAGCTGCATGTAAGTCAATGAGGATGGATCGTTTGGTATGACACTCATACCAAACGGTTCCGTCCTCACCCGTCTTAAAGTCAGTGGGGACGGAACCGTTTGGTATGAGTGTCATACCAAACGTTCCGTCCTCATTGACTTACATACAGCTGAGGACGGATCCGCAATGCCTGCGGGCATTTCACACGGGACCCGAGCGCTATAGTGCTCGTAATGAGCACTGCTCGCTCATCTCTAGTTCTAATGGGTTTTTAGTCCCTGTACAGCAGTGGAATGTACTGTTACAGAACCATGTTACAGCACTCATATCCTTTATTGGACTTATATAGTACAGAGCTCAGGGTGACTTTCATTTTATATGGAGGCACTCAAACTATTTTAATAACAAATTAATAAGGAATCTGAAAATGTGGGGCCAATCACAGAGGTTTTCTGCATTAGACGATTTGGTTCTAGGGGTAAACCTAGTGCTGCTAAACCACCATCACTTAGAGAGTGCCTATAACTCTTTAATACAGAACTATAAGAACTCTGTGCTGCTGTAGTTCATCCGCATGACCTTATCATGTACATAGGATCTAATAGTAGAGTGGTGGTGGGAAATGGAGGCATTCCAAACTTTTTGTAGTTTGACTTGGATTTCTAAATACCGGCCTCATATCACTAATTATATTTAAACAAAAAACAGTATTTTTTCTATAATAGGAACCATATATTTGCTTCAGGTGACATCAATTCTCCCCCCCCCCAAAAAAAAAAATAATGCTGCATTTATCCTTTAAATTTATCGTTTGGTTCAACTACGACAAATGAACACCGCATAAAACTCCACAAGCTTTGGGAAAATAAAAACAGATGTGTTACACTGCAATTCAATATCAAATGTGTAAATTGCTTAGACCCCTGCAACGTTAGTTCCAGGTGTGCAAGCCATGGTTCAGAGATTTTTATCATCACTGTTTAAATGGAAATGAGGCAAAAGCATAATACGATCCACTCAACAAGCTTTAACAGCTTGGTGTGAAATTTCTGCTTTTCAGTTTAGCATGACGCATACATATTAACTGAAAAAGCAACAACAGTAGAATTTGCAAAACTTTTGAAGTAAAAATGTATGTTTGAAATTCAAAGATTATTTTACACAGATGGATAAACTGAGCGCATTGTACCTTCAGAGCAGAACTCTCCGATGAATCCTTCATCACAGACACATTGTCCATTTACGCATCTGCCTTGATTATAGCAGTTGTTGAAGCAGGTTAGTTCACGGCAGTTGTCTCCTGTGAATCCTTCATTACACACACACTGCCCATCGATGCATTGTCCTCTATTATTACAATCGTCAGGGCAGCGAAGGTCTCCGCAGTCTTCACCCATAAATAAATTGTCGCATATACATTGTCCATTAACACAGCGACCTCTGTGGTTGCAGTCGTTAGGGCATCTTAGTTCTGAGCAATCTTCTCCCATGAAACCTTCATCACATATGCACTGACCATTAACACACCGCCCTTTATTGTTGCAATCATTGGGGCATCTTAGTTCACTGCAGTCCAGTCCCATGAATCCCTCATCACACACACACTGCCCATTTACACAGCGCCCTCTGTTGTTACAGTCATTGGGGCACCTCAGTTCACTGCAGTCATGGCTCATGTATCCTTCATCACAGATGCATTGTCCATTCACACAACGCCCCCTGTTATTGCAGTCATTTGGACACCTCAGCTCACCACAGTCCTCTCCCATGAACCCTTCCTTGCATATGCAAACACCATTCACACAACGTCCCTGGTTGTTACAATTGTTTGGGCAACTCAGTTCACTACAGTCATCCCCAGTGAATCCTGCATCACACACACAGAGTCCATTCACACATTTCCCATTGTTGTTGCAGTTATTTGGACAGGCCAATTCACCACAGTCTTCACCAGTGAACCCTTCTTCACAATAGCACACACCATTTATGCAACGACCACGGTCAAAACAGTCATTAGGGCAAATCAACTCGCTGCAGTCCTCTCCTGTGTAAGGCTCATCACAGACACACTCATTATCCACACAACGTCCACGGTTGTTGCAATTGTTTGGACAGAGGGGTTGGCTACAGTCCTCCCCAGTAAAGTTCTCTTCACAGACACATTGGCCATTCACACACTTTCCATGCTCGCTGCAAGGGATGCGGCAAACCTCTTCACCGCAGTCTTCGCCAGCAAAGCCATCAAAGCAAACACAGACTCCATTAACACATTTGCCTTGGTCATTACAATCATTCAGGCAGGCTAATTCACCACAGTCCTCTCCGGTGTATTCTGGATTGCAAACACATTTTCCATCCACACATGTTCCTCTGTTATTGCAGTTTCCTGGACATTCTGCTTCTCTACAGTTGGGTCCTTTCCATCCAGGCTCACAGATACAGCCACAAGTATCAGTGCTGTAATTCCCATGTCCATTGCAGTAAGGCTTGGTTTCTACGGCACCTGTATAGATATAGTAGAATTATTAATATTCAGTTTGACACCAAGAAATCTAATTTTCATATTAGTACCAGGTAAAGAGGATGCAATAATGTGTCTAATATGTTTGTGATTTAGTGATCCTAATGACTATATGTAAAACTTTTTAATAATCCTAAAGGACTATTTCAACTGTAGACATTAATTGTGTATCCCTAGAATATTTCCTAAACTGGCCTGGGACAAGGGTTAGGCAGAATAAGTGGGTGCTTGTGGCACCATTGCCCTAGAGGGGCACTAAATGTTGGAGCTACACCCACAAATGTTACATGCTTAAGAGAGCCAAACATGCATACTACCATGTGAACCAAGGCTGGTTCACATGGCCTGCCGACTCCTAGGCTGATAGGTGTTCATTGGAGTGATTGTACATCACAGCATTACTAGTTCAGTTACATTAGTACACATAAACATATGAGCGATATCAGGATTATATACAATAGCTTGGTGGGATATAATTAGCTTGAAGAAGGGAAATCTAAATTATAAAATTATGTCAGTTTAAAAACTCTACTGATTGGATAGATGAAAACTACAGGGTATTAGAAACTAAACACGTCATCCAATTTCAGACAAATCTTTTTTCAAATGTGGCATATTTTGTTGATTGGATGCTCTTAAGGTCTCCAAACACAATGGATTATCGTTGGAGCCAGTTGTTGTCAACAAGGCCTGCCGACTCTATATTATGTGTTGGGCTCTCCCAACTCTCCCTCAACAGACGATGTAGGAGGAAATAATGATCAGCTGAGGCTAGATTCACATCTGTATATGGTAAATCCAGCAGTTTTTTTTGGCAGTACAGCAGACTACTGGAATTACTATTTCTGGTATACCTGGACACCGCCAGGACCTGCCAGATCCCCATTCACTACAATAGCATCTGGCTTTCTGACAGAAAAATACCAATGAATGCAGCATGAAACCCAGTAGATCTCATTATAGTGGATGCGATGCCAGATAGAGTTGAGCGAGCATGCTCGGAAGCAATTTTCAAGTAGTAGCGTACGCATCTTCTAATCTATACGCTAATGCGTACGCATCTTGTAATTTGTACGCATTAGCGTACAAATTTATAAGATGCGTACGCATTAGTGTACAGATTAGAAGATGAGTATGCATTAGCGTACAGATTATAAAATGCGTACGCTACTACTCGAAAATTGCTCCCGAGCATGCTCATCTCTAATGCCAGATACTGTAATTTCCTTAGTCTGGTCCTCTGTCGAAATAGACTACCGGATTTACCCAATGCAGATCTGGACGTGGCCTAATTTGTATTTCAATGCTTGGTCGTTTTGTTCTAGGAGAAGATAGGCAACCATGATTGGTAACTGGCAGTGTCAACTGTTTGTATGGGGGAGGAAAAGCTGTAGGCAGAAAGAGCACCTGGCCTTTAGCTAGTAAAGGTTTATGGGCACCTACAGTACAAACCAAAAGTTTGGACACACCTTCTCATTCAAAGAGTTTTCTGTATTTTCCTATGAAAATTGTAGATTCACACTGAAGGCATCAAAACTATGAATTAACACATGTAGAATTATATACTTAACAAAAAAGTGTGAAACAACTGAAAATATGTCTTATATTCTAGGTTCTTCAAAGTAGCCACCTTTTGCTTTGATTACTGCTTTGCACACTCTTGGCATTCTCTTGATGAGCTTCAAGAGGTAGTCACCTGAAATGGTATTCCAACAGTCTTGAAGGAGTTCCCAGAGATGCTTAGCACTTGTTGGCCCTTTTGCCTTTAATTTACGGTCCAGCTCACCCCAAACCATCTCGATTGGGTTCAGGTCTGGTGACTGTGGAGGCCAGGTCACCTGGCGTAGCACCCCATCACTCTCCTTCTTGGTCAAATAGCCCTTACACAGCCTGGAGGTGTGTTTGGGGTCATTGTCCTGTTGATAAATAAATGATGGTCCAACTAAACGCAAACCGGATGGAATAGCATGCCGCTGCAAGATGCTGTGGTAGCCATGCTGGTTCAGTATGCCTTCAATTTTGAATAAATCCCCAACAGTGTCACCAGCAAAGCACCCCCACACCATCACACCTCCTCCTCCATGCTTCACGGTGGGAACCAGGCATGTAGAGTCCATCTGTTCACCTTTTCTGCGTCGCACAAAGACACGGTGGTTGGAACCAAAGATCTCAAATTTGGACTCATCAGACCAAAGCACATATTTCCACTGGTCTAATGTCCATTCCTGGTGTTCTTTAGCCCAAACAAGTTTCTTCTGCTTGTTGCCTGTCCTTAGCAGTGGTTTCCTAGCAGCTATTTTACCATGAAGGCCTGCTGCACACAGTCTCCTCTTAACAGTTGTTGTAGAGATGTGTCTGCTGCTACAACTCTGTTGCATTGACCTGGTCTCTAATCTGAGCTGCTGTTAGTCTGCGATTTCTGAGGCTGGTTATTCGGATGAACTTATCCTCCGCAGCAGAAGTGACTCTTGGTTTTCCTTTCCTGGGGCGGTCCTCATGTGAGCCAGTTTCTTTGTAGCGCTTGATGGTTTTTGCGACTGCACTTGGGGACACTTTCAATGTTTTCCAAATTTTTCAGACTGACTGACCTTCATTTCTTAAAGTAATGATGGACACTTGTTTTTCTTTACTTAGCTGCTTTTTTCTTGCCATAATACAAATTCTAACAGTCTATTCATTAGGACTATCAGCTGTGTATCCTCCTGACTTCTTCCCAACACAACTCATGGTCCCAACCCCATTTATAAGGCAAGAAATCCCACTTATTAAATCTGTCAGGGCACACCTGTGAAGTGAAAACCATTTCAGGTGACTACCTCTTGAAGCTCATCAAGAGAATGCCAAGAGTGTGCAAAGCAGTAATCAAAGCAAAAGGTGACTACTTTGAAGAACCTAGAATATAATATATATTTTCAGTTGTTTCACACTTTTTTGTTAAGTATATAATTCCACATGTGTTAATTCATAGTTTTGATGCCTTCAGTGTGAATCTACAATTTTCATAATCATGAAAATACAGAAAACTCTTTGAATGAGGTGTGTCCAAACGTTTGGTCTGTACTGTATATCTTATACAAAGAACCTTATCAACCATATATTAAGCCACAATATGTACAGTAAGTCTAGGATTTTAATTGTATTCTATAGTATGAATTTATTTACTATGAATAAACTTTTCCATAGGAAGCCAAGAGGCACATTCAAGCTTTTAAGTTGATGCCAGCGAATTAATCCAAACAATTTGATTTTACCTTTCTTATTCCCCTCACACAAGGTTTTATCTCCTTACACATGTTAAATTTATATACAATTATCACACTGATGCTATGTGTGTAAAACAAGCTAACAAGAGCAATAAAGCTGTTTTTGTAATCGTAAGAGGACACTAACTTAAAAGCCAAAAGTTAAATCATGAATTATTCTTCTGATGTATGCAATACTACATTGTGCAATACTTAGGCTGTAGAAACATGCCACCTCATGAAAACTTCAGTCTCAATTATTGTTTTAGTTCCTTTTACTTTAAGGAACAATATACTATTAACTGATTTTTTCGATTCTTGTGGTCACTCCTAATGGCTCAAGTCTAGTGAGAAGTTTAAAAAAAAATTCTACTGTAGACGTACAATTATAAACCCTCTCTTCCCTTATTACAAAGCAACCACAGGTGTTTGAGGAATACTAAATGTTCAACAGCATTTTAATTACAGAGTAGTCTATATGGAAGCATGCAATGCTGCAATGGGACATCTGTTCTGATAGTTTCTCCTTTGCTATAGACTTGCGCCCCTGAACATACGAAAGAAGACTCTCCTCTCCATGTCCTGCCACTGCTCTATTCCTGGGACCAAAGGGAATGGAGCAGTGGTGGGACTGTGGACTGGTGAATATTTGTCTTTATGTTCATGGACACAAGTTCGTAGCATAGGGATTGTTGGCTCCAGACTGGAAAACCCTTTTAAATAAAATCGGCAAAAAGCAAAAATAGCTGCCTAGCCAAAGTAAAATCTATATAAATGCCCACCTAACATATGCTATTTATAAAACCAGTATCTTCTTATGTGGCAGGGGTGCCTTTAGGCCCCTTCAAGTGCAAAGGCCAGGTTATGACTTCTAGTTGCACTGCATTGATGCACTTTGATGGGGTTGTCCAAAGATGTAAAACATAACCACTATCTACAGTGTAAGCAATATTTATCTGATAAATGAAAATCTGACCACTGGGACCCCATTGATCATGAGAAAGAGGCCGTCAAGTTCTCTAAACAAATGGAGTGACAGTCAAGCATGATCATTGCCACTCTATTCATTCTTTATGAGACTGCTGGAGATATCCTGATACAGCCCTTGTCTATCTCCAGCTGTTCTATAGAAAATTAATGGAGCGTAGTGTGCATGCTCGATTTGCTCATCACTTTATTTGGGAAACTCTGGACCAATCTTGTGATCGATGGGAGATCCAACTGACCTGTGGATAGGGGATAAGGTCTCTCTTAGAACAACACTTTTAAATGTGGTTCATTATGCATCAAGTATACATACAGTATTATGAACAGGTCTGCCATATTAGGCTGTTATTAGTAGATAATGTCAACTGAGAGTTATTTGAAGTATTCTAAATTATAGATTAATTTTGTAATTCAATTAAAATCTGGTTGGCTCTGAATTGTTAATGTCAGCATTACCTCCATCCAATCATTCTTGTATTTCTAAACAAAAAAATGTGTACATCATTCCAGGGGATATTCTCACCTTCAGCAGTCTGTGCATTAGAACAGCACCCAGCCCCTGTAGTACATTGTTCTCGGAGAGATGACACAAGGCCTTCCAACTCCTCCAGTCTGCTTAGAAGGCCCTTAATATCTGGAGCTGCTGCACATCCACAAGCACGCCTAGGAATGTTGATGCGATGTGTAAAAACTATCTGGTTTTCCCCATTTAAAGTGGTTTCCTGGTAATTTTTTCCGAGCTCTGTCTGTGGCTTCAACTCATTTTCTTCTGTTCCTATTGGGTCGAGGTCAACAGAGCATAAGGAACCCATTGGAACTTTAATATTATACACATGGTTGAACACTACTGGCTGATTGTCTTCAGGCAAGGTGATGTTTAAACCAGTGTCTCTTTTGTGTCGGATAACTTTTCTTATAAGTCCACAGTTCACTTGAGAGCTCAGCATTAAAAAAAGACAGGCAAACACCTGTATGGGATACCCCATGGCTGTGCCCTTATTCAATGTTGACTTTTGTGCTTTTCCTTTGAAGTGTCACTTCTATGTAGCTTTATCTGTTTTCTCTTCCACGCTATTCTAAAGTAAAAATAAAAGATATGCATAAACAATTATGTATAAAGAGATTAAATAGAAGATAAAAGAGGACAGTTCCAGAGAACATTGAAGAACAGTAACCAGCTGCTAAAAAGAGTGAATTTTGTAATGTTTCAGTGAACTTGGGATATCCTGTTGGGTTTCATGTCTGTACAATGGCTACATTCATTGGGGACTAAAAGAATTAACGACAGTAATGTGCCTGGCTCATATTTCTAATGGTTATTTCTAATAGCATACCTCAATGAGGTTATTCTTGGCTCCTACATACCATGCATACATGGTACAGAATATACTAAAAGCCTATAATATAAAAACCTATATAGGAGAACATGATTATTCATTTTCTATTACAGTATCCAGCTCTGTTTTGTGCTGTCTCCGTTGGTTATCACACCTTTGTCGTTATTGATTTTTTTAGGAAGACTTATTTCATATGAAACACATATAGATTAAGGAAACAGTCATCCTGGTACTTCACTTAATCTCTCAATGTTTAGTATATAGTTTTAATAGAACACACTAGTCCAGTCTTCACACAAAAGCTTTACCTTACTGGAGATTTCTTTTACAGGTGTGCAATAATTGCTTGGCAACCGGATGAATTTAACCAAATCTGTACATTGCCATTAAAGTTTATCCTCATTTACAGATGCCTCCACCCAGTGGCGTAACTACAACTAACTGGGCCCCATAGCAAATTTTTGAACGGGGCCCCCCCAGAAACTTCTTCACAACCCCCAACTCACATGCAACCCTCACTCTTGTAGCTAGTCAAGATTGAGCTCTCCCAGACAAGGCCTGACAGCCGCTCCATCCGTTTCCTATAGTGTCACTGTATATAATGTCATTGTATAATACTATTGAGGGGGCCCTGACAATAAAATCTTTTAGTCTCCCTCCTGAGGGGGCCCCTTGTGGGTCTGGGCCCCAAAGCAGCTGCTTCCCCTGCTTCCCCTATAGCTACGCCCCTGTCTCCACCCTTATTTTAGCTCAAATTTGATTAAGGACTCATGCAGGGTCAGACTGGACCACCAGAGTACCAGAGGATCCTCTGGTGGGACCAAGCTCTAACAACAATGAACCCCTAATAAAACAGGGCCCTTAAGGCCCTATAAACAAAGAGGGTGGGCCCAAGAGACTCCAATGCTGGACTCATGCTAGCACAACCTTTACCGTTTAACGCAAAAGACAACCACTAGGTGGTCACATATGGATAGAAATCTCATGGCACAATATCACAAAATAAGATTGCTTAGAAAAGCTGGTCATCTAGTGACAAAAAGTAAGCAAGGATTATCTGTATGAAGAATGCTGGCACTCATGTTTGAACTTTAGCATTGATGATAAGGAGACCTGAAAAGCTCATATGGATGTGAGATTTAGGTATCCAGTAGTAAGTAGTATGTACCTTAAGTACAAAACAACTTCATATTTCAAGCAATGTTTTTCAGAAGTGGATCTTTCACTAATGCTTCCTTATAATATCAATTTTTTTTATATTTTTTCACTTTGATGAAACAGAGGGTAGTCTTTTTTGGGATCTCCATCAATTAACTGAACGACAGAGCGGCTGCAAAGAGCACCTCTGTATCTCTACCCAAAAGCCCATTAATTTTAATATGACTGTGAAATTTTTTATTTCACCTGTAGTGGTGCTGCTGGGAAGTTACACACTACCTAACAGTTTCTCCCACAAATTAGAGCAACTTGCTGGATCTTGAGCACTGGAAGATTGTAATCAACTTACATGTACTTATAGAAAGACTTCCTAATAAAACGTGATAGGACAAAGTGGACAACTCTTATGCTGTCTGTTTTGAAGCCAAAGCCAACAATGGGTCATGAGTATAAGACTCATATAATGCAAAAAGAGATATTCGGACAGCATTCCAGGAAACTCAAGGAAAGTTAGTGCAAACCCAATGGAGCCAGGTCTACTCTGGCTCCCAATGAACAATCCAAACAATAATGAAGGCAGCACACCATCTTGATAGCCAAGGGGAGAAAAACTTTAATCCATAGTAATCATTGGTGCAATGCTTTGGCTTCACACATGCTTGAAAAGGTCTTGTGAGAAGCAGAAATATTGCACCACTGGATATGAGTCCTCTCCACTTTTTGAATCTCCTCCAGGATTTGACTTTAAAAACTGAATTAAAAAAAAAACCTAAACATGGAAACCAAGCCTTAAAGGGGTTCTCCAAGTTATATATATTGATGACCTATCCTCAGGACAGGTCATCAATATCAGATCGGCGGGGGTCCGACACCCGGCACCCCCGCCGATCAGCGCGCGCCGTATCAGCACTGCCTCCTCTTCATTGTTTATATGCTGGCCGTAATGGGGTAGTGGTGAGTAGGTGTAATACACCTCACTGCCCCATTCATTTCTGTAGGAAGAATCGCTCCCATACAAGTCTATGGAAGCAGTTCTTCCCATTGAAATGAATGGGGCAGTTAGGTGTAATTACACTTACTCACCACTACCCCGTTATGGCCAGCATGTAAACAATGAAGAGGAGGCAGCGCTGATACGGCGCGCGCCTCCTCTTCAAACAGCTGATCGGTGGGGGTGCCGGGTGTCGACCCCCGCCGATCTGATATTGATGGCCTATCCTGAGGATAGGTCATCAATATATATAACTCGGAGAACCCCTTTAATGTGCATGTGAATTAATGAAATATCACCCATTGTCTGTCACAACATGGTGTGAAAATGTAGTTTTAGGCCAATGTTCACCTTGGTGGAAATAAACTTCTGAACCTCGAATATATTGCTAAAAGCTCACAATTTTGTTATTTGGCTTTTTAGTCTGAATCGTTCATATTACACCTGTGCGCACTGAATTCCATCTGTTATCACAGCAATCTTCACCATACACAAAGAGGTGGTATTCTTGTCTGGTATTTCTTTTCATCGAGCATAATAATGAAACGTGAGGCCGATCCTTTGTATACATAATAAATAAGAAGACAATTCAAACAGGTGAAAGGTATTTTTCCCTAATGAATGATCAGTAAGCTCATTAAAGGGGTTTTCCGAGTTATTTTTTTGTCCTTTCTATGTTTCTAACTAGTTAAATACAACAGCTTTTCCATACACTTTCTGCTTCTAAAGCTGCTGGTTTATCAGGTTTCACTCAGGGTCACATGACCTGTGATGTCAGCTTGTCTCCCTGCTAATCTTATATTCGTGCACAGAGCCTGTACACGAGACGTCACTGTGCTGGCCACGCCCCCCCTGCTCTGCCGCTGCTGCTATCTGCTCTCTCCCTGGATTCTTTCAGATAAAACATTAACCCCTTCAGCCAGAATACACTGAAGGCTTTACAACAGTAGCTGCAGATGTAAAGAGACAAAGGATCTGCCCTTCTCACCCTACAGACACAAAGCTGACTGGAGCTGCTCTGGAGGAGATGCAAAGTATTGTATTGTACAAGAACAGGTAGGGGAAGACCCTGTGTGTATCAGCAGTGTCATTGTACAGCTGGGACTTGTAGTCCTACACATACAACATGCTGCTGAGTATTCCAGCAGACATGTGACTCAGGCCAGCTCTTGTACTCACTGCCTTTGCATAGCATGAAGGGGGAGGGGCAGAGATTGTTATTACTGCATGTAAACAAAGGCCAGAGGAGAACCAGGGAAATGAGGAAATATAGATTTGTTTTGCCTAAAACTTGCTTAACTTAGTTATATATTGCTGCCCATTAGATTTACAGTACTATACATTTTTTTCATAACTCTGACAACCCCTTTAACTCATTGTAATATGGACTCAATAATAAAATTTTTGACCTCTTTTTGAGTAAAATGTTAGGAATTTATTGTTTTTGTCCTGTGCACAGATACCATTAGAAACATATGAAAACTTTCTGATCAGGGTATTCTCTTCTCTATTTTCTATTCCTTTTTACTTTTTTACCAGTATTCTCTTCAATATATTTATTAATGATCTTTTAGAAAGCTCGCACAGTAAAATATCAATTTTTGCACTAAACTGTGTAAAGTAATTAACACCGAAGAGGACAGTACACTGCTACAGATGGATCTGGATAGATTGGAGGCTTGGGCAGAGAAGTGGCAGATGAGGTTTAACACTGACAAATGTAAGGTTATTCACATAGGAAGGAATAATGCAAGTCACCAGTACATAATAAATGGTAAAACACTGGGTAACACTAACATGGAAAAGGACCTAACAATTTTAGTGGACAGCAAACTAAGCTGCAGAAACCAGTATCAAGCAGCTAAGGCCAATAAGATAATGGGTTGCATCAAAAGAGTCATAGATGCCCATGATGAGAACATAGTCCTGCCACTTTACAAATCACTAGTCAGACCACACATGGAGGACTGTGCACAGTTCTGGGCTCCTGCGAACAAGGCAGATGTTAACCCCTGCTGAGAGGCGGCCAGAACAAAAATACAAATGTTGTGTTTTTGTTCCGGCTGCCTCTCAGCAGGGGTTAGGTGCTGTGGCCGGATCCGCAGCCCGCCCCCATTACAGTGAATGGGGCCGGAGCACGGTTCTGGCCCCACACGTGTACCTGCAGCAGCACAGATCCGACGGGACCCTTCACCGCTGGATCCGTGCTGCCGCTAGTGTGAAACTAGCCTAACACAGGCCTCTTCATAACTTCCACGGATCCACCATTGCTTCTAAATGTAAGACAGCTTCCTTGCTTCTTACATTTAGACTATTTTCTACGCCTACAACAACAGTAGAAAATGGTAACTGAGATGGGCCTGCAGACCCGCCCCCTTCCCCACCCACTTTTTTTAGACCTGGAATGAGCAGGGAGAAGTCACAAATTGTGCCGCAAAAGACCTTTGTGTCGCAATCTATACCAGAAATACGCCTAATTTAGGCGTATTCCTGTTTAATAAATGACCCCCTATGTGTTTACGACTTTTTAACTACAAATTAAAATTTAAAAAAGTCTCATCTCCTGGTTTTTATTCCATCCTCTGCACTTTTTCTGAAGGGGTATATCAAGGGTGAGAAGAGGGCGTGGCTACCAACTACAACAAATTTATTTTCATTTACGCCAGAAACCTATGGTAGCTCTGAGCTGACATAGATTTCTGTTTAGGCGCATGGATTAGCGGAGGAAAATTCGGCGAAGCAGCCGAATAGAATTTTTGAATACTTGGTTCATCTCTAGTGCAGAGTGTTGGACCCCTGCCAATCTGATTTAGATGGTTTTAGCTGAAGATAGGCTGTTAGAAGTAAAATCCTAGAATCCTAGTTTGTCTTTATTTTTTTAATCAGATGCAGAGCGCTAAGAATAATAAAAAGTCAGCTGCCTGTGTGGAGAAGATGTGTGGTAGCTTATTCTTTAGACTGCATGTCTGTTAAGTTACTGACTAAAGCAAAAGTATTTAAAACAAAGGATAAAGTTACACAGAGATTTAGGCTACAACGCAGCCAAGAGTATAGGATTGCGGTAATAAATGCAACATGTAAATAGCCATAGGGCAGATTTAGGAAACCATCTAAAATAATTATTGTCCAACAGCAAACTTGTTGACTGTTTCTAATGGCAAGCAACAGAACTATGAATGGTCCAGTAAAATACAGTCATGGCCAAAAGTTTTGAGAATGACACAAATATTATATTTTCACATGATCTGCTGCCCTCTGGTTTTTATGTGTGTTTGTCAGATGTTTTTATCACATACAGAAATATAATTGCAATCATATTATGAGTAACAAAAGCTTATATTGACAGTTAGAATGAGTTAATGCAGCAAGTCAATATTTGCAGTGTTGACCCTTCTTCTTCAGGACCTCTGCAATTCTCCCTGGCATGCTCTCAATCAACTTCTGGACCAAATCCTGACTGATAGCAGTCCATTCTTGCACAATCAATGCTTGCATTTTGTCAGAATTTGTAGGTTTTTGTTTGTCCACCCGTCTCTTGATGATTGACCACAAGTTCTCAATGGGATTAAGATCTGGGGAGTTTCCAGGCCATGGACCCAAAATCTCTATGTTTTGTTCCCTGAGCCATTTAGTTATCACCTTTGCTTTATGGCAAGGTGCTCCATCATGCTGGAAAAGGCATTGTTGATCGCCAAACTGCTCTTGGATGGTTGGGAGAAGTTGCTCTCGGAGGACATTCTGGTACCATTCTTTATTCATGGCTGTGTTTTTAGGCAAGACTGTGAGAGAGCCGATTCCCTTGGCTGAGAAGCAACCCCACACATGAATGGTTTCAGGATGCTTTACAGTTGGCATGAGACAAGACTGGTGGTAGCGCTCACCTCGTCTTCTCCGAATAAGCTGTTTTCCAGATGTCCCAAACAATCGAAAAGGGGATTCATCAGAGAAAATGACTTTACCCCAATCCTCAGCAGTCCACTCCCTGTGCATTTTGCAGAATATCAGTCTGTCCCTGATGTTTTTTCTGGAGAGAAGTGGCTTCTTTGCTGCCCTCCTTGAGACCAGGCCTTGCTCCAAGAGTCTCCGCCTCACAGTGCGTGCAGATGCACTCACACCTGCCTGCTGCCATTCCTGAGCAAGCTCTGCACTGCTGGTAGCCCGATCCCACAGCTGAAACACTTTTAAGAGACGGTCCTGGCGTTTGCTGGTCTTTCTTGGGCGCCCTGGAGCCTTTTTGGCAACAATGGAACCTCTCTCCTTGAAGTTCTTGATGATGCGATAGATTGTTGACTGAGGTGCAATCTTTTTAGCTGCGATACTCTTCCCTGTTAGGCCATTTTTGTGCAGTGCAATGATGACTGCACGTGTTTCTTTAGAGATAACCATGGTTAACAGAAGAGAAAAATGATGCCAAGCACCAGCCTCCTTTTAAAGTGTCCAGTGGTGTCATTCTTACTTAATCATGACAGATTGATCTCCAGCCCTGTCCTCATCAACACCCACACCTGTGTTAATGGAGCAATCACTGAAACGATGTTAGCTGGTCCTTTTAAGGCAGGGCTGCAATGATGTTGAAATGTGTTTTGGTTCATTTTCTAGGCAAATATTGACTTTGCAAGTAATTGCTGTTAAGCTGATCACTCTTTATAACATTCTGGAGTATATGCAAATTGCCATTATAAAAACTGAAGCAGTAGACTTTGTAAAAATTAATATTTGTATCATTCTCAAAACTTTTGGCCATGACTGTAGTTTGCAAATTGTTTAGTGCAATATATAATGCAATGTATTTACTAATATACTCACTTTTCTATGTAGATTATATCTATGTATTAAATATATGATTATTAAAATAATTATATATTCTTTAAAATCTACTAATCCAGTAGTGCAGCTCTATAGTCTGGACTAGTGTTGAGCGACTGAATTGACTTAGATCAGAATTTCAGAGAAAGTTCGATTTGTCGCAAAGCCAAATTTCCTTGCGCCTCGTGGTAACGAATCAATTTTCCCCTGAAATGCCAGTAAAAAAATAAATAAATAAAATACTTACCTCATTCATTTGTGCTTGAAGATTCCATTTCGGCCATCTTGATTGAAGAAACTGCGAGAAATCTTGCACGTGGTAACGACCAGTGTGATGACGTCATCACGTCACCATGCAAGATTCCCCGTGGTGTCTTCAGTCACGATTGCCGTGATGACCTCTACGCGATCAAATGGATAACGTGAGTATTTTTTTATTTTTACCCTGATTAATCCCTGAAAGGCCTAAATGGGAGCTTTAGATTTCACGATTAGGGATGAATGCGGCATCTAGGGGGGTTCAATGATGGGGTGCGGCACGATAGCCATCTACATACAAAGAAATGCGCTTCATGGCAATTTGTCATGAATTGAATTTCTTTTTGACAGTTGGCAAAGCCGCCTAATCTTCGCTCATCTTAAGTCTAGACTACTGGAAGCTGAATGTCTAATAAACAGAACGGTATATATTTGTTGGAACTTTGAAAGCAAAGTAGATTTAGGCTTCTGTAAGTATAAGCTATCATTTTCTTATTTATAAATTTCATTTTCTAGCTATGGAATTTCCAGCCATGGGATGTGGTGTTTGCACATTCAGTAAATGGATTTAAAAACCGAAAGGATGAAAATCTTTGTTTCCAGGAAATTGCATGTGTGGTTATAATCAGTAAATGCCATAACTGAGGTGATTGATACAGGGAATTAACTCAATTGCTATATACAAAATCAAAAAAATCATATTTCCCCCAGGGGACTGGCTGGCAGCTGGTTTGCTGCATATTTGCTTGCCTTCTTGTACATCAGTGAAGCCAGAAAGTATGAATGGATTGATTTTAACTATTAAATACATATATAGCACAACTGAAGCTTTCATTTACAAGGTCATTTTCTACATACAAATAATAAGTTAATGTTGTAGGTTTCTATGCAGTCCATAATGTTTGCTGAATGAAAATCTCAGCACTGTTACATGAAAGAATTCAACAAATAAATACACGTCAACTGAAGATGCAGTCTAATGGACCTGGTCCCTCAAAGAAATAAAACGACTATATACTGGACTATATATTTTGTCTATTTCCTTTTTCCCACCACTATTTTTGTAGTCGTTGGTGCTACGTTGAGCACAGTATTTAAAGTTATCCCCTATCCACTGTAAAAGGGGAAACTGTTAGATTGATGGGGTCCATCATGTGAATGGAGATCCCATGCCAAGTAGTCAAGCATCTGTGCTGCTAGTTCAGTGCAATTCTACGGGCCTCCATAGACTGCAACCTCGACCACCACTCCATCCATGCGAACGATAAAAAAGGACCCCCATGCTTGCAATTGGTAGGAGTCTCAGTGAATATTGGATAACTTGTACTTACTGGAAGGTTGTGAATGTTGGTTGCCCAGGGGATAGTTCTTTAGATAGCATATACAAAAACCAAGGAAGGAAAAATTAATAGATGGTAGCAGGGGTGGGACATACAACGTCACAACACATATTTACAAATATACCATATATATGCAACACACGCATAATAAATACACCATATACATGCTACAGACACACATAAATACACTATATATATAAATACACTATATATATACTACATGCATACCTCCCAACTTTTATAAAGACTAGTGGTGGCTTATGAGGCCTGAAGCCTATGAGGGTACACAGCAGGGACGGGAGCCATTGGTCTTGTAACCACTGGCGTCTTCAACTTGCACTCTGCGATTGGCAAAATGCTCTGTATTGTGGTCAGTGATTTACAGTAGTACAGAGCACCGAAATGGGATTCAGCCTGCAACATGGTTCTCTGCATGCCTGGATTTAGAAAAATATAGCCTCATAGTTGTCTAGCAGGGTAAAAACTATACCTAATCAGACTCAACTTATGGAGTAGTCAGAACCCAAATACTATAAAAACTTACACAGACAGAAAGTGGTGTAGCCAGATCCAGATATGAAGGTGCAAAGGGATCAAACAGATAGCATAAAAGCCAGACATACCAAATGCAGTACAGGGTATAAAACCCTAAAGCTGGCATCTAATGGAGTTACTTAATGGATTTATATAAGGTTCATTCTCATGTGAATGGCTAGGGAGCTATGTGTGCAGCAAGTGTGTTGCATGACTATCATGTTCTACCTCTGATAGAAGAGGAACTCTTGTTGTATAATAACTATCACGTTCCTCTCGTTCCCATATAAAGTCCACTATCTCCATGTATTCGTTCAGTCCTTTCTCAGGCAAGTAGAGTCTGTTAATAATTTCTATTGTTGTGGTGACCTTGTGGGAACTAGGGGAAGAAGAGAAGAGATCTATAGAATTATATTTCACACAATGTTGTCAAGGACAGAACAAGTCAGAGAGAACAGAGTTTGATGCATGAGTAAAATTCTAAGAAGGTCCTTGGCCAGAGTTATATTATACATTACCCAGCCACCCCTTCAGATGTCACTGGATATATTTATTTCCTAATCTAATAATGAGATGCTACTGAAAACGTCGCTGTTAAAACCATTCAGGAGCAGCTTTACATAAATTATGAGCTGAACGCCCAGGCAATGTAATGATATTATAGAAAACAATCAGCCGCAGTAATAATTGATGCAGTAGGGGGTTGATTAAATTAGGATCTATCACTTCCTGTAATGGCCTGTGGCCACTGAGATGTTTCAGTACATGGTAATTGCTTTTAATATTGGATAATAGATTTATACCAGCCATTGACATTTGCATGAAATAAAGACCGAGGAGGTAAAAACAAAGTATGTTCCCAATTTGCCTAACCTCCTGCCGTACTTCCCCTCCAGAAGTAATGACATTTCAAGCTGCTTTTTTCACTGCAGTCTTTTCCAACTAGGAAGATAGATTTCCTAACAAACATCTGACCATCTGGCTTCCATAGTGAATGTTGAAATGGATGAGGTTGGCTAACACCTCATCTATCTATCTATCTATCTATCTATCTATCTATCTATCTATCTATCTTATCTATTAATCTATCTAACTCATATCTATCTATCTGCTATCTTTATACACCTGTATCTATCTATCTATCTATCTATCTATCTATCTATCTATCTATCTATCTATCTATCTATTACCTTTAGTTTGATGCAAATGCTATGTTTCTGTAACCATATTGATGTCTTTGTATCACTCATCTGGTACATGGAAAAGAGCCAGAGCTTTTAGCTGCTAATGGTAAACATTAAACTAGGGCACTGCCATGTCTATCACATTGATATCTTACCTATTTTTTAAAATCTTTTAATCATAGCAGATCTGAAAAATATACAATCTATGTTATGATGCTGATCCAGAAGAGTACAAATACAATTACCCACTAAATAGATATTAGTAGTAACCTGCTGTATTACTATATCTGTGACTTAAGCACTAGCTGAACACAATTTCTATAGTTCCTGTGTGTTCAGATTTTCAGCCAGGCACTCAAGTTTCCTCTCTAGTTTGAAGATGTACTAATAAATGATGTGGGTGTACAGTATGTGGGAGAGAAAACAGTACGTTTTTTCCATGAGTAAATCTTGATATAAATATCTGTGTCTTACAGACATAGCATGCCTCATTACTAAATATCCACCTACACAACACACTAGGGTTCAGCAATTTCAGGCAAGTGCCATGACTCTTTGACACAGAGTGGCAAATATAGTTAGCGAGTGACAGAGATACTAAATATATTCAGTCGACAAAGCAGCACTGTAAAGCATTGCCCTAGAAATAAGACAGCTGCCTGACATTGACCTCTAGAAATTCATCAGATTTTAATAATCAGCCTTGTATTTCCTGACTGGCATGATGTCTGCATATTCCTAATTCATTGCAGAAATAACTAGTTTCTGAAAAGGTGAGAATGATGTGTAAAAAGTTACAAAAAATGTGTGCAGACTTCCAAAACCAAAGGGTAGGGAAGCATCAATTTCCTTTCTTCCAAACCATTTTCCATCTGTGCAATACGTTACTACTGTGGTTTACAAGAAATCTGCCTCCTAAAGCAGAAAGGAATTGGATGAAAAGTGACCACATCAGCAGTTAAAATGGGAACTTTTTTTATTTTTTAACTTTTCAGGTTATGTAAAACAAATTAGCAAAAATATCCCCGTCCTAATCAGTTAAAGACCTGAAAGTAGCTGCTTTGAAGTTTAATTATAAGCATTAGCTAGTAAATGTGTATGTAACTGTCACAGCCTAATGGGAAAGGTTGTAAATAATATTTTATGGTCAGACCTCTGGCTCTTCATTACAAAGCAATGAAAATGTAACTGTAGGATAAAAAATATATCCAATCAAACCTCGGAAACAGTAAAAGCTTTACATGGATAGAATATACATTAATGCATGCACTGTTATAGACAACATGATTATGGGAAATGCAACACATGAAAGTCACCATTATTGTCCACTAATATCCTTTCTACAAACTGAAAATCAGAAATAAAGTTACTTTATGCTTTAGCTGAAAAATGTAGACTCACCATATTAAAGGGCAAATATTAAAGCAGATTTTGATGTATTTTTGAATACATCTTCAAAATTTTCCAGCATATCAAAGCGTATCACAAGAGTTCCTTAAAAGGTTTCAGAATAGCCCTGCCAGAAGTTCTAGCCAACCTTTATGGGAATGTTTGCATGTAGCGGATATGCTGGTTGTATTCTAGACTTGTGGGTGGAAAATGTGCAGCATGGGTGGAAATTCCACACTGTAGAATAAACCCACATAAAGGGTGACATGAGGTGTGGATTTAAACCTTCAGCATCTCAGTTTTTCAAGGGGCTTTTACATTGGATTTCATGGATTCCCTTCAATGTAGTTGGGTGAAACCTGCAGTGAATCTACAACAAAATGTGAAGCAAAATCTGCATGCAATAAATGCAGATTTTGACACAGATTTTGTAGTTGAAGCCCTTCAGTATTTCGTCTTTGAAGTACCACTTCCATTTTGGAACCATGTACAGAACTGTAACCTAGTGCTACTCAAATGACTTATAATGTGTAGTGTATCTTCAGTAGACTGTTAGAACACTGCAGAAAGAATTTCTAAAGGACCTTAATGATCCACAAAGACACAGTGTCCATTCATTCTAACAAGTTGTGAGAGATCCAGTGGTCAGATTTTCATGGATCAGCAAGTGACTGCAAAATTCTAGAGATATGATATCACTTGCTTAAACTGTAATACCTCTTTAACTAAAGGTATTGATATGTTAAAGAGCATAGGTCACCATGAACAACCCTAATAAACCAGTCATGCTGTCTGGTAGGGTTGATCATGGTGACTAAAATGAACCCTTTGCAATCGGTATTACTGATGCTGAGCAATTCCTATTTTTAGCAATACATAAATGAGGTGTTTAGAGCATGGAGGGGCTGACCTAGCTTCTTGAGATCGCCAGGCTATAGAATCCTTACTGTTCTG
This sequence comes from Rhinella marina, assembly GCA_900303285.1. Lineage (NCBI taxonomy): Eukaryota > Metazoa > Chordata > Amphibia > Anura > Bufonidae > Rhinella > Rhinella marina. The sequence goes on from ONZH01004407.1 coordinate 63,877, forward strand.
ATGCCTGGCCCTGAAATCTCACACCTGCACCAGCACATTGAAGTTCTGAGAATGGTAATCCCAGCTTTGAGATCTTTACCACACCTGCGCTCATGACTTTGTCACCAATATTTCAGGGCCAGACATTGGAGCAGTGCAGATGCATGGCTCTGTTCATCTCACTGGGAGGGGCAGAGGCAAAAAGCAGAGGCATAGGTGAAATGGTGCCCCGAGGGGCTAGGCCAGCATCTTGGTGCCTCTAGAACCTCATTTACATATAACTAAAAGTAAGCATTTTTCACCATTGGTAATATTGATAGAAGATGAGATCAACCCTACTAGGCTGTATGGTGGGTTTAATAAGGTTGATCATGGTGAGAGATTGCTCTTTAATAGGTAATGAACTGCCCTATAAGACTAATGCTGTCCTGACCTAACAAAAACTATAGATGTCATGTAGAAATCGCATTCAGTGGCAACCATCGAGTGGTTACAAGGTATAAGCCATCTTGGGGACTCCTTTTGAAAGTGTCTTCCTGCTCATAAGATTCTTAGATATTGTCAGGAAAAATAAAATCTGCCCTGTTATATCCAACGTATCTAGCAAAAATTAAGATATTAATGAACAGGAGCTTGCATCCAGGAAAATCTATTGAGAGCTCTGTATTCGGCACTCTAAGTCACTTTTTAATCTGTATATATATTTTACATGTAGCATTGTAGAAAAAGTTGTTATAAATGATGCATTAGGTTTTGTCTGATTGTGTTTAGAGGCTTTGTAAAGTAAAACGTTTAAGAAAGCTTATATACCTTAAACATTTGTGACAATTGTGACCCCAGTGGCAAAATAATACATCTGTTACCCATTCCAAAACTGTAAAAAGAAGGGGAGGGTGCACTTTAAGACTACAATGCCCAGTAACCTAAGACAGACTAGTCTGCTGCCAGACCTTCTTAACCTTATATATTCTACCTCCCAGTCCTCAGGCTGTACACTCTCTAACAAGAGCATGTGTATTTATTGCTTTGCGGTATTTGTATTGTGTAGCACCTCTTGGCAGAATCAGACAAAATAAGCTGTTATTCTTAGAAAATTTGAGCATGTGCTGGGAATACCAGAACCTGGCTCCTTGCTTCTGTCTTACTGAGTGTCTTGAATAGGAGTACCAATTCTTTTTAATTATATATTTTTCTTATTGTGGATTCCATTGGAAGATGTAGCTCTAATTTATGGTAACAGGCTGGAACCCTTGTCCCTGAAATAATCAAGTTAAAGTAAATGTCCAATTACATTGTAGATGCTGTTTCATTTTTATTATAGTTTTACAGTGGCCAGAACTGTGTTTTTGTCTAGAGTCTCAGGTCCATCAAGTTCAACCTTTTTAGACCAGTTAAATTAATTGTTATGTATCCCTCATTTGCTGTTTGCTTTTGGATAAGCATCTTGCCCTTTTTTAAATGATGACATATGCCTTCTATTACTACCTATTGGGGTAGGGCATTCCATAGTTTAATTACTTTAACTGTCTTGATGTCTAAATCGCATTTCTTCACCATTGTCCTCTGGTCCTTTGTAAAGTCATTGGAATGGGTAAATCCTGTGGGCAGTTCTTTGTATTGACCACACATATAAATAAGATCACCTCTAAGGCATATTTTCCAAGCTGTAAAAGCCTATTTTTAAGGCTCTCATTATAACAGAGACCTTCCATCCTATTTCCATCCCATCTCTGCATCCTTTCTAGGTCTCCTATGACATAACTACAAATGGCTGTCCAAATAGAGGTCAGAAACTATCTGTATACTGATTACAGATTTACCTCAATAATACAACAGTCTGCAGTGTACTCCCAAGCTCCCCTCTAGTGGCAACATAAGGCAGCTACCATATAATCTTCTAAATCTACGGTACCTGTAGTGAATTTAAAACTGCATGAGAAAAACCCGAGCTCCTACTGCTATTAAAGTCAATTAATTAATGAATAAGTACAAATTTTTCAGACCTGAAAAATGATATGAAGATAAATGGTGGACATTCACTAAAGTGTTGGCTTGTTTATCAGTAAAAATTGGCAATGACATTAGTTTCTCAGAATTTGACATCTGGAATGCAAAATTCTGAGCACAGTCTGGATCTAATGTTATTTATAGAGCTTAAAACTAATAATATAACTTGAGCTGTTTTTCTACCATAGCTTAACAGATATGTATGCAAATGTGTACTCGCTCATGTAGCGGATGTATCCCACCCACGCTATTTAATTATCCATCTTTCTAAGTAAATTGAGATTTGGCTTACCTTTCATTTGAAATGGTGCTAAAAACATATCTAAAGAATTTTTGCTCCAGTATGGGACTCAGTGATAATTTATGTAACTAAGAATTTCAGTTTAATTTTACAAGGCAGTAAAAATGCATTCACCACAGGCAGCAAAGCAACTTGTTTCAGCTGATACTAATAATCAAGTTGATATGTCTTTACTATGTGGTTTGAAGGTGTATGTTTTTTTAAGGGTTTTTTTTTTTCGAATCAAAGTTAAGGAACTTTGTAAATAATAATTTTTCTGATAGCGCAGTCCTCCTCAGTGCAAATCGGGAAGACATCTGAAATTGTTTTTAGCTAGAGTTCACTACACTTACTCCCCTTTCCCATAACTTTTTTGGAGAAATACAGAGACAACTCCTGTGAAAACTGTAAAAGTGGCCATATTGTTTTGCACCTAGCTTTCGAAAGACACATTTACAGTAACTAATAGAGATGAGCGTAGTAGTGTTCGATCGAGCCGGTATTCGATCGAATACTACGCTATTTGGCATACTCGATTTCGATCGAGTATAACGGCGATGGCGCACTTAGAATTCGTTTCCCCTCCCACCTTCCCTGGCGCTCTTTTTCCACCAATCACCATGCAGGGGGGGTATGACAGGCCCGCGGAGCACGCTGGCAGCGCGAAAAACGGCGTCTACATGGATTGGCTGGAAAAACCACGTGACCTCGAATATTAAAAACTCAGGTCTTCCTGCTCGTTCGCATATGCTGCGTGAACTTAGTCAGGGACAGAGGCTGGAGAAGGGGAGAGATAGGTTTTAGCTGTTGGACAGGCAGGAGCGTGATTAAAAGCCCTTATCAGGGCTACTATAGTGCAGTACAGTGATAGCTTTACTACCAATATACACTCTGCAGAGAACGGCTGCTGTATTCAGGGATAGCTGCTGGAGTAGGGACAGAGAGAGGCATTAGTGGTGTATTAGGTGCTCTGCTACATACCAAACTATATTTGGCACTACTGTTCTGCGTTCTTTTTGGCTGGAAAACCCTGTTATATATCTAGTGTGTATATGCACCATCTGATCTTCTGGCAGTATACGGCTGTGATGTACATTTTTTTTTTTTTAAATACAGTTTCTTTGGCTCTAGTGTTCTGGGTTCTGTGTGCCTGCAATACCTTTTTGTATACCAGGTGTAAATACCCACCGTCTGACCTGTTAGTACACGGCTGTGTACCTAGAAATATAAAAAAAAAGGCATTTTATTTGGCACCTGTATTGTGCGTTCTGCGTGCTTGCAAAA
>ONZH01004408.1:0-33568 GCA_900303285.1 Rhinella marina
TCGAAAGTTCGAAATTCGATTCGAATAGACCGCGATATTCGACTATTCGACCGAATATCGAATCCCATTAAAGTCTATGGGAAAAAAATGCTCGCCACTTGGAAATCTCAATTCGACCACTTGGAGGTCACCAAGTCCACCCTGAAACCTCAGAAAAGGATGCCAACACTGCTGGAATGCAACTGGGACAGCAGGGGAAGCATGTCTGGGTGCATATAACGCGCCCAAGTCGCACTATTACACCACTATCACAGCCTCTCAACAATACACTCCAAAGACAATATAACCTCTCTGTAAAGTGAGACCATACAAGGAAACCTTCTTTCCTCTACATTGCCATGGACCCCAAGCCAAACTAGACAAAAAAGAAGATAAAATTCTGCACCCCTTAAAATCACGTTGCCTATGACAACCACAGATGGCATAGGCAAGGGGGAAAGCAATCAAGCCATCACTATTTTTCCCTCTATGCCATCCCTGCCTTGCCCAGGCACATGTCCCAAAACATCATCCACGCCCGAGTAACACGGTTACTGCAAAAGGCCATTTGACCACCAACACTTTGGTTTGAGGCCCGGGGATGCTACATCTCCCTGACAGCACCACTGGGTGAATGTTGTGGAGGCGGGGACGGGCAAACCTGCTACCCCCACCCAAGTTTTGGGCCTTGGTTCTGTCTGGATTTCCGCAACCCTTACAGACAGCTCGGCAAACCCCTCTTTCTCCTTCTAGATTTGTTAAATCTGTCCACCACCCAGTCAAGTCCACAAAGTCCAGTCTCGTCGATAGCCTGCAGAAACTGCAGGGACCTCACTCTGACCCTCCTTCCTCCCACCCTGCCCAATGTTATCAACCCAGTGTTCTCACCCATGCAAGAATCGCAGGAGCTATCTGAGGATTTTGTTTGTTCTGATGCCCAAACACTGGAGCAAGCTCCATCTCTAGCTGATGGTGGTGTGGAACGGGCACTAAAGTGTAAAATGATTAGAGACGATGATGAGACACAGTTGCCAGCAAGGGAGGCTGTTGGAGCAAAGTGAGGCAGTGTAAGAGGAGGTGGTTGAGTATGACGAAGTCAGTGACCCGACCTGGCCCAGTGTCATGTCTAGCAGGTAAAGCAGTGGGATGTTGAGGGATGCGTAGGACCGCAAAAGGCAGGAAGAGGCCGTGGGCTGGCCAGAGGCTCATGGAGAAGGCAGGCTAGAGCCCGCAGGGCCGCATCTTTTCCCTATAACAGGCCCCCACACAAAGCTCTCCCATCGAGGGCTCTTAGGTCCTTGTTGTGAAAATATTTTAATGAGTGCGCAAAGTTAGCTTGAGGTGAGCCCTCGAAAAAATTATATGGAGGCCCAAGAGGTAAGCCCTCAAAAAAATTATATGGAGGCCAAAGAGGTGAGACCTCTTAAAAATTGTATTAAGGCCAAGAGGTGAGCCATAATAAAAATTGTTTGTAGGCCCAAGAGGTGAGACCTCTTAAAATTGTTTGTAGGCCCAAGAGGTGAGCCAAATTTGGCCCAAGAGGTGAGACCCTCTTAAAAATTATGTGGAGGCCAAGAGTGAGACCTCTTAAAAATTGTTTGTAGGCCCAAGAGGTGAGCCATGAGAAAAATTGTTTGTAGGCCCAAGAGGTGAGACCTCTTAAAAATTATGTGGAGGCCAAAGAGGTGAGACGTCTTAAAAATTGTTTGTAGGCCCAAGAGGTGAGACCTCTTAACAATTGTATTAAGGCCCAAGAGGTGAGCCATAATAAAAATTGTTTGTAGGCCCAAGAGGTGAGACCTCTTAAAAATTGTTTGTAGGCCCAGGAGGTGAGCCATAAATATTCTTTTTTTTTTTTTTTTACGGAGCAATTCTAGCGGCGGTTAAGGAGGAGGAGGAGGAGGTGGAGGAGGAAATGGCACTTCATACAGATGGCACTTCACTTTTGGCTGCTTTCCACTGTTGGAGAAGCAAAGTCCGGGTCAATCCACTTGCTGTTCATTTTGATTAGCGTCAGCCTGTCGGCACTGTCGGTTGACAGGCGGCTGCGCTTATCGGTTATAATGCCCCCGGCTGCGCTGAACACCCTTTCTGATAGCACGCTGGCGGCAGGGCAGGCAAGCACCTCCAAGGCGTACAGGGACAGTTCCAGCCACGTGTCCAACTTAGAGACCCAGTAAGTGTAGGACGCCGAGGGGATCGGGGAGGACAGGGGTACGGTCTGCCAGGTACTCCCGCAACATCCGCCGATACTTGTCCCTCCTGCTGATAGCGGGCCCCGCAGTGATGGAAGTTGCACGAGGGGGTGCGATGAACGTGTCCCACACCTTGGAGAGTGTTCCCCTGGTGGCTGTGGGCCTGATCGATGTTGTGGGACTCTGGGAGACGCTCTCCTCTCTGCCGCCAGCGATGGTGGGTGGGAAAATCTCCATCATGTTCTGCACGAGTTCCCTCTAGTATTCCAGCAATCGATTCGTCCTCTCCTCTACCGGAATAAAAGAGGAGACATTATCTTTATACCGGGGGTCCAGGAGTGCGAAGACCCAGTACAGTTTGTTCTCCACTATCCGGACAACACGTGTGTCCCGGGAAAAGCAGCCCAGCATGAAGTCAGCCATGTGTGCCAGACTCTGAATAGGCATGACCTCACTGCCCCCACCAGAAGGATCACTTGCCATTTCCTCCTCTTCCTCTTCCGCCTCCTCTCCGCCCCATCCGCGCTGAACCAATGGGACGCACACAGCCTGACTGCTACCCTCGCCGCCAGCATCCGCCTCCTCTTCCACAGCCACCTCCATGTCGTCCTCCTCCTCCTCATCCTCCTCCTCCTCCTGCAACTGCCACCGAGAAGCAGACAAAAGTGTGGTCTGACTGTGTAGCTCCGTTGCGTCTCCTCCTACCCCCGTCTCCTCTGCGTGCAATGCGTTCTCCCTTATTGCGATGAGTGATTCTTTAAGACGCATAGGAGCGGGATGGTTACGCTCACTATAGCGTCCTCGCTGCTGACCTTCTGGTGGACTCCTCAAAGATACGCAGTACATCGCATATGTCTGCCATCCATGGCCACTCGTGGTTGGCAAACTGAGGGAGCTGAGTTGGAGCACGCGTGGATTCATAATCTGGTACTCCATCGATGCTCTCTGCTGCTCACACACCCTGGCCAACATGGAATAGGTGGAATTCCAGTGAGTCGGCAGGTCGCACAACAGCCGATGTTCAGGCAAATGGAGGCGTTGCTGGAGTTTTTTTAAGCTAGCAGCAGCTACAGTTGACTTCCGAAAGTGAGCGCACAAGCGCCGCACTTTCACCAGTAGCTCTGCCAGGTTGGGGTAAGTCTTTAGAAATTTTTGGACTACCAGATTAAAAACGTGGGCCAGGCATGGTACGTGATTGAGTTCGGCAAGCTCCAGAGCCGCCACCAGGTTATGGCCGTTATCGCACACGACCATGCCTGGTCCTAGCTGCAGCGGCGACAGCCACATCTCCGTCTGCTGCAATATGGCGTCCCTCACCTCTGGGGCGCTGTGCTTCCTGTCGCCCAAGCTGATGAGCTTAAGCACCGCCTGCTGACGTCTCCCCGCGCCAGTGCTGCAACGCTTCCAGCTAGCGGCTGAGGGCGATGTTAAGGCAGAGGAGGAGGAGGTGGAGGAGGAAGAGGAGGGGGTTTATCAGAACCCATGCTGGCAATCTTGGGCGGGGTGGTAGGTAGGCCGTCTCTGTTTGCGACCCCGTCCCCGCTTCCACAACATTCACCCAGTGTGCCGTCAATGAGATGTATCGGCCCTGGCCGCAAGCGCTTGTCCACGAGTCGGTGGTCAAGTGGACCTTTGCGCTGACTGCGTACCTCAGGGCCCGCCTGATGTTACGCGACACGTGCTGGTGCAGGGCGGGGACGGCACTCCGGGAAAAGTAGTGGCGGCTGGGGACGGAATAGCGAGGTGCGGCAGCCGCCATCAGGTCGCGGAAGGCCTGCGTCTCCACAAGCCTAAACGGCAACATCTCCAGGGCCAGCAGTTTGGAGATGTGGCAGTTTAAGGCTTGGGCTTGGGGGTGACTCGAGGCGTACTTCCGCCTGCGGTCGAACGCCTGCGAGATGGACAGTTGATGGGACGAGGAGTGTGAAGGTGCAGGCGAAGATGCGGGGGAAGGGGAGGCTGAAGGAGAAGGCCCCAAAGTAGCCGAGGCAGAGGCAGATGTGGAGGTGTCCTGGCTGGAGGTCTGGACCACAGTGGCAGCACACAACAAAGGGGAAGAGGCAGTGGCAGGAAGACCTTGCGCAGGTTGTATTGCGTTTGCTCTCTCCCACTCAGCCCAGTGCTTGACTTCCAAGTGACGCCGCATGCCTGAGGTTGTCATATTGCTCTTCTCAGAGCCCCTATTCAGTTTTGAGTGGCAGAGTGTGCAAACCGCGCTCAGTTTTGTCAATCCGCACAAACATTAAAAAATCTCCACACCACAGAAGTACGAGGCCTCGATGGGGGAGCTTCGCGCGACTGCCTGCTGCGGGAACAGCTTCGACCCTGCTGGCTGTGGCCTCACTTCTCTGTCTGGACTGTCCTCTGCCTCTGGACATCCCTCTGCCTTCTGGACATCCCTCTGCCTCTGGACATCCCTCTGCCTCTTGCTGCCTTTTTCGGTGCTGCGCAGACCACCACCTCTCCACTGCTTTCCCCGCTGGACATCACCCCTGGCCAAGTGGGGTCGGTCATTTCGTCATCCACCACCTCCTCTTCCACTTCCTCACTCTGCTCCTCCTCCTGCCCACTGGACATTCCAACAGCCTCCCTTGATGGCAACTGCGTCTCATCATCATCATCGCTCATGATAACAGATGCTGGTTCAGGGTCCACATCAGCAGGAGATGGCGAATACTCAAGTGGTTGGGCATCACTACAAACAAATTCCTCTGGTAGCTCCAGGGATTCTTCCGGCACATCTGAAAAAGGACCCGAAAAGAGCTCCTGGGTCAAGGGTGGGTTGACTCTGTTGGCCAGGTGTGGAGGAAGGAGGGTCAGAGTGAGTCTGTGTGGATGACTGGCTGGTGGACAACTGTGTGGAAGCGCTATCGGCTATCCATTGCACCACCTGTTCACACTGCTCAGGCCTCAACAGCAGTGTAACCCACCCCTGCTTAACTGTCCCATAAAGGCAGGGATTCTGGATGAGCGGAATCCTGGCTGCCCCTCCCCAGCACGCATTGTATCCCCACTGTCTTCAACAAGGCCCCCAACAGCATTTCCGCGCCCCCGTCCTCGTCCAATTTCGCTAGCCCTCCGCATTTTTTTTTTTGTTACAATATTTGGCGTACACAGCCGTGTACTAACAGGTCAGACGGTGTGTATTAACACCACGTATATACAAGATTTTTTGCAAGCACGCAGAACGCCACAGTACAGGTGCCAAATAAAATGCCTTTTTTTATATATTTCTAGGTACACAGCCTTGTACTAACAGGTCAGACGGTGTGTATTAACACCACGTATATACAAGATTTTTGCAGGCACGCAGAACGCACAGTACAGGTGCCAAATAAAATGCCTTTTTTTTTAATATTCTAGGTACACAGCCGTGTACTAACAGGTCAGACGGTGTGTATTAACACCACGTATATACAAGATTTTTGCAAGCACGCAGAACGCACAGTACAGGTGCCAAATAAAATGGCCTTTTTTTTTTATATTTTAGATACAAAGCCGTGTACTAACAGGTCAGACGGTGTGTATTAACACCACGTATATAAAAATAATTTTGCAAGCACGCAGAACGCACAGTACACGGTGCCAAATAAAATGCCTTTTTTTTATATATTTCTAGGTACACAGCCTTGTACTAACAGGTCAGACGGTGTGTATTAACACCACGTATATACAAGATTTTTGCAGGCACGCAGAACGCACAGAACAGGTGCCAAATAAAATGCCTTTTTTTATATATATTTCTAGGTACACAGCCTTGTACTAACAGGTCAGACGGTGTGTATTAACACCACGTATATAAAATAATTTTGCAAGCACGCAGAACGCACAGTACAGGTGCCAAATAAAATGCCTTTTTTTAAATATTTCTAGGTACACAGCCGTGTACTAACAGGTCAGACAGTGTGTATTAACACCACGTATATAAAATAATTTTGCAAGCACGCAGAACGCACAGTACAGGTGCCAAATAAAATGCCTTTTTTTTATATATTTCTAGGTACACAGCCTTGTACTAACAGGTCAGACGGTGTGTATTAACACCACGTATATAAAATAATTTTGCAAGCACGCAGAACGCACAGTACAGGTGCCAAATAAAAGGCCTTTTTTTTAATATTTCTAGGTACACAGCCTTGTACTAACAGGTCAGACGGTGTGTATTAACACCACGTATATAAAAGATTTTTGCAAGCACGCAGAACGCACAGTACAGGTGCCAAATAAAATTCCTTTTTTTTTATATTTCTAGGTACACAGCCGTGTACTAACAGGTCAGACGGTGTGTATTAACACCACGTATATACAAGATTTTTGCAGGCACGCAGAACGCACAGTACAGGTGCCAAATAAAATGCCTTTTTTTTTTTTATATTTCTAGGTACACAGCCGTGTACTAACAGGTCAGACGGTGGGTATTTACACCTGGTATACAAAAAGGGTATTGCAGGCACACAGAACCCAGAACACTAGAGCCAAAGAAACTGTATTTAAAAAAAAAAATGTACACAGCCGTATACTGCCAGAAGATCAGATGGTGCATATACACACTAGGTATATAACAGGGTTTTGCAGCCAAAAAGAACGCAGAACAGTAGTGCCAAATATAGTTTGGTATGTAGCAGAGCACCTAATACACCACTAATGCCTCTCTCTGTCCCTACTCCAGCAGCTATCCCTGAATACAGCAGCCGTTCTCTGCAGAGTGTATATGGTAGTAAAGCTATCACTGTACTGCACTATAGTAGCCCTGATAAGGGCTTTTAATCACGCTCCTGCCTGTCCAACAGCTACAACCTATCTCTCCCTTCTCCAGCCTCTGTCCCTGACTAAGTTCACGCAGCATATGTGAACGAGCAGGAAGAGCTGAGTTTTTATGATTCGATACCCCCCCTGCATGGTGATTGGTGGAAAAAAAGCGCCAGGGAAGGTGGGAGGGGAAACGAATTCTAAGTGCGCCATCGCCGTTATACTCGATCGAAATCGAGTATGCCGAATAGCGTAGTATTCGATCGAATACCGGCTCGATCGAACACTACTCGCTCATCTCTAGAAATAACCAGGACCCAGCCGTCCGACACGGTCAAAATCAACACCAAGGGCACCTCAACTGACCATTCTGGAGCCCTGCGTACGGAGTGTTCCCCGAGGGAAGTCGTGTCCACCATCCACACAACTGCACACTGGCCCAGGGAAGATTCAACTAACCATGAGTAGAACCACCAGCTACACCGTGTTCCCTGTGACAAATTCTCTAAACTCACATATCCCTGCGGCTGGTGGCTGCAACATGACTATTAACTTCTATTAGATCTTAATCCCCCAGCTTTCTTAGAGTCCTGATCAACAAGTTGTCATTCAAAAATCTCAGAAAGTTGAGTGACAGCTTCTCTATGCTTGCAAGTGGTAATAGTTTCACTGTCTTTAATTCATACGCAACAGCGTATAGAGTAAATTATACGTAGGTTAACCTAAGTTATTGAAGGTGTATGTTAGTGCTGTCTCCTTTCTTGTGGCATCGGGACCTACTTCTAGAATGCTGTATGCGTATTAAGATACTGGATCAAGCCTTCTATTCATTTTTTCACATATTGTGGGGTTTGCACTAAAGCAGGAGCCGGACCGTGGGCAAAGCCTTAGGGGAGGCGAACATGACGGGGGTTGGGTTAGGGAGCCCTGGGAATAGGGGATTGGTCAGTTCAAGGAAGGGGGGCGTCCCTAGGTGTCGAGGGGTTACTTAAGGGAAGGCCGCCCTGGGTCAGGTGCCATTTGAGGAGAGCGGTTAACCGGCATCTAGGGAGCATATACCGTGGCGTGGTACTCACCGTTATGGCTAACTTGGAGGCTCTCCTGTCGGAGCTGCGGGCTGCAGCTGATACCCGCGGTGCAGGCTGGATGGAGCAGCGTTTGCAGGAGCTCCTGCGAGGGGCCGCTGAAGGGCCTGCCGAGCCGCAGCTCAGTCCGCGTCGGCCACGGCGGTCCCGGCCGCCGGTGCGCCTCAGCCCGGACAATCCCCCCAAGGTCCAGCGCCGAGCCAGGAGCCCCACTAGGGACCCTTCTCGGCGGGGGTCGGCTGGGCGAGCTCCCGCCCGGCCTCCCCGCCGGGGGAGGAATCCGTGTGGCAGGCGGGACCCTCGGGGTGGCCGGGCCCGGTCACCCCCGTCTGAGGCACGGATGGACGACGCTGGTGGAGCAGGAGCGGCGGGCTCCCCCGTGGCGGTCGGTGGGGGGAGCGCTGCCCAGCGTGTTCAAGATGGCGGCGGAGCTGCTGCAGGCCAGGAGGCAGGAGGCAGCAGGCTTCTGTGCGCGGGAGAGCAGGGCAGTGGAGGCCCCGCCCCTTTTACTCCGGCACCTTCTTCGTCCACTGGATCGGTCGGCGGCCATTACGTCCATAGCGAGGTGCATGCTATGGGACTGCCAGAAGAGGAACCTGTTCCTGGACTATCCGGCTTGACACTGAGGAGAGAGCAGCAGGGATCCGGATCTGCGGCTGGTGGGGACACAGCACCCAGGCAGCCAGGTGAGACTCAGTGGGGAACTGTTTTGCCTTTTTTGGGGGGTCTGTCTAGTGGGGTGGGGGCGGGGGGCTCCCAGGGGGACTTGGGCAGGGGTTTAGGACAGTTGTTAGGGGGGTTGGCGGGTTTGCTGGCCAGCTGGGGATCAGCTGGGGGGTCGCCTTTACCGGCTTGGGGGGTGGGCGCAGGTTTTGGGGGGGCGCCGGTGGTTGGGGGACCAGGTGCTGGGGGGAGAAACAGCTCTGTGTCGGTGGAGACGCAAGCGGGGGGGCCGGTGGAGGAGGAGACAGTCAGGTTAGATGACAAGGCCAGAGGGGAGGTGTATGTGTGCTTCGAGGGCCCGCTGGGGGCGCACTTGAAGCAGGAGGTTAGGGAGCGGATTTGGAAGGGGGAGTATGTGGAAATATTTTCCTTGCTCCCCCTGGAGAAGTTTAATCTTGACAGGGTGAGAAAGGATGATAACAAGAAGGAGGATGAGGAGAAGAGGCGGTATCGCTTGATACCGCGTACTTTTCCTAACTGGTTGCAGGCCTTTGCGATCTTGGCCAGCGTTATTGGCGAAAAGACGCCCGAATGCTGTTCGGCTCTTTTCTGCTACTTGGACGCTATAGGGGAAGCGTATAGGGTGTATGGGGGTCAGGCATGGTTGAGGTACGACGAGCAGTTTCGTCAGAGGAAGGCGGTCCGGCCGGGGATCAGGTGGGACCATAAGGATATTTCGTTGTGGTTGAAGGTGACAGCCCCGGTACGGCCGGTGCAGTCCTTTCGGGGGGAATCGGGAAATGGAGGGCAATCCAACTTTGCGGCAGCGTCCGCAAAGGGTTTATGTTTTTTGTTCAACGAGGGGAACTGTAAATTCGGGGCTAAGTGCAAGTTCAAGCACGAATGCTCTGTATGCGGGGGGTCGCACGGGGCGTCCCGTTGTTTTAGAGGCAGTAAGCAGAAAGGTGGGGATGCTAATACAAAAGGGGGTGACGCCGGTTCAAGTGGAAAAGATGGAGCCGTACCTAAGTAGGTATCCGGATGGGGCGGCAGCAGTTTTGTTGAGGGAGGGTTTCCGTGATGGTTTCCGGATCCCGTTTAGTCCGTCAGGACCGGTTTTGGTTAAGAAGAATTTGCGGTCTGCGTTGGAGCGCCCGGAGGTGGTGGCGGAGAAGTTGGCCAGGGAGGTTGCGTTAGGTAGAATGGCAGGTCCTTTTGCGGAACCACCGTTGGGGAATCTTCGTTTGTCCCCGTTAGGAGTGGTTCCAAAAAAGGAGGTGAATAAGTTTCGCCTTATTCACCATTTGTCGTTTCCTAAGGGTGCGTCGGTCAACGATGGCATAGACCCGGAATTATGTTCTGTGGTGTATACTTCGTTTGACGCGGCTGTGGATTGGGTTAAGAGGTTTGGAACAGGGGCGTTGTTGGCCAAGACGGATATTGAATCGGCCTTTCGGTTGTTGCCGGTTCATCCGGAGAGTTTGCACTTGTTGGGGTGTTTTTGGGATGGGGGGTTTTTTGTTGATCGGTGTCTGCCGATGGGGTGTTCGATATCGTGTGCGTATTTCGAGACTTTTAGCTCATTTTTGGAGTGGGCGGTGAGGGACGCAGCTGGCTGGGGGTCGGTTATCCATTATTTGGACGACTTCCTGTGTATCGGGCCTCCGGATTCTAGAGTTTGCGCAATGTTGTTGCACACGCTGTGTTCGTTGTTCGATTCGTTTGGGATTCCGTTGGCGGTTGAGAAAACGTTTGGCCCGGTGACGGAGCTTAGCTTCCTGGGAATAGTGATTGACTCAGTTAGGATGGAGTGTCGGCTGCCTGTGGAAAAATTGGAGGATTTGCGAGTGGAGGTGGCCAGGGCGGTGCGTTTGAAGAAGATCAGGTTGAGGGAGCTTCAGTCTTTGCTAGGTAAGCTGAATTTTGCGTGCAGGATAATGCCCATGGGTAGGATTTTCAGCCGGCGTTTGGCTGGGGCCACGTCGGGGGTGTCCTTGCCGCATCACTTCGTACACTTGGGTAAGGAACTGCGCAGGGACTTGGAGGTGTGGGGGTCTTTTTTGGAGAAGTACAATGGAAAATCGTTTTTTATGGGGGAGATGGTAGACGCCTTTGATTTCGATCTTTTTTCAGACGCGGCGGGTGGATGTGGTTTTGGAGTCTATTGTAAGGGGCAGTGGTGTGCCGGTGTGTGGCCGGTTACGTGGGTGACCAGAGGCTGGACGAGGAACTTAGCCCTGTTGGAGCTTTTCCCGATAGTGGTGGCGGTTGTGTTGTGGGGGGACTTGTTTCAGGATAGGAAAGTGCGGTTCCACTGTGATAATTTGGGAGTAGTGCAGGCGATTAACTCATTGTCGGCATCGTCGCCGTTGGTAGTTAGGTTGTTGCAGAGGCTGGTGTTGGAATGTTTGTCCAGGAATGCATGGGTGGTGGCGGTTCATATTCCGGGGGTTGATAACTGCATTGCTGACGCTTTGTCTCGTTCACAGTGGGATCGTTTTCGGCAGCTCGCCCCGGAGGCGGAGGAAGTTGGGCGGGCGTGCCCGGGGTTCCTCTGGGATCTCTTGGAAGTACTGTAAGTGGGCTCATCCGGTCATCGCTCGCTCCCGGTACGTGGGATACGTATTGTAAGGCGTGGGAGTGTTGGGAAGAGTGGTGTGAGAGGTTGGGGGCCCGGGGGGGCGATTTGGAGTTTCCGTTGTTAATGTTTTTGGGGCATTGTAGGGAGGGGGGGTCGGTTGCAAAAATTAATCGGTATGTTGCAGGGTTAGCGTTTGGTTTTAAGTTAAGGGGTATGAGGGACGTTACAAAATCCTTTTTGGTGGGTAGGGCGCTGAAGGGCTGGCGGCGATCACACGTGGTTTTAGATGGGAGACGGCCAGTGTCTTTCCCCTTGCTGTTGGAGTTAGGGAATTGTTTAGCGGCGGTTTGCTCTTCGCCGTGGGAAGTGCGTTTGTTTCGTTTGGCGTTTTCGTTGGCGTTTTTTGCGGCATTGCGTATAGGGGAGTTGGTCTCACCTACGGTGCAGCGCGTGGGGGGTTTGTTGGCTGAGGACGTGTGTCGGTTTGAAGATAGGGTGGAATTTCGGATCCGGAGATCTAAGACGGATGTCGTGGGGCGAGGGTCCCGGGTGGTGTTATACGCGGTACCGGGTTGCCTGATGTGTCCCGTTCTCTGCCTTTCGGATTATGGGGGGAGGGCAGCGCAGGGGGGGTTCCGCTATTAGTGCATGAGGATGGTTCCTTTCTGTCCCGTTTCCAATTCCTAGCGGTTTTTCGGAAATGTTTGGCTAAGTTGGGAATCAGGGACGAGGACTATGCGGGTCATTCCTTTCGGATAGGGGCGGCGACGGAGGCCGCGCGTTGTGGTTTAGGTGCGGAGGTTATCAAGCGGATAGGTAGGTGGGAATCGGTTAGGTTCCGCTCCTATGTGCGTCCAGAGATGGTGTGAGGGGTTTGTAATGTTCTTGGTTGTTTGCCCTGTTGCGTGCTGTTGCTTCTTGTCCCCCATTTTGTTGTTTCAGGTGCGGGTCCTGCTCTCGTATGGATACTAGGACATTCCTACGTCTTTTGGGGGGCTATTCGTGCAGCGGTTCGTCCGGACGGTCAGCAATTGGGGTTTGCAAGGTCGTCGGCAGTGGTAAGGTGGTTGGGCCGTCGGGGCATGGTTTGGGGCAGTGTGATGCAGGAGGTTCACCGTTTCGTCCGGCTGGACAGGGCCCCCGACGTGCTAGTATTGCACGTTGGTGGGAACGATTTGGGGGCTAGGCCCTTCCGTGAATTGATTAGGGACGTCAAGTTTGACTTGTTGAGGTTGTGGGCTATGTATCCGAAAATTGTGACGGTTTGGTCAGACATTGTCCCGCGGAAGGTCTGGCGGGGCGCGCGGTCGGTGGAGGCGGTGAATAAGGCTCGCATTAAGGTTAATCGGGCTGTCGGGCGGTTCATGTCAAGGAATGGAGCGGTGGTGGTGCGTCATCTTGAGTTGGAGAAAGGGGAGGGGGGCTTCTGGCGGTCCGACGGGGTGCATTTGAACGCGGTCGGCATTGACATGTGGTGCCTGGCCCTGCAAGGTGGGATTGAAACTGCCTTGGGGGTGTGGAGGGACGCGCAGCCTTAAGGTTGTCAAGGTCTGCTCGTTGGTGGCGGGGGGAGGTCCTTGGAGTCGGAAATAAGGTGGAGAGGAAGAAGGGGAGGGCTCCACGGTTGGGGCTGGACTCCCTTGGTTGCTGGTCAATTCTGGTGCGGTTGAGGGGGCCATCAGGGGTGCCTCCGAGCTGGTGCTCAACGGCTGGGGGCAAGGTGGCCTACCCCGGATGGGGTGGTTATCAGTGTTTTGGGGCTCCAAGGACCTCCTCCTGATTAGGTTATGTTTTTGATGGTATATGTTATACATATGTAATTGGGGGTTGGTTCATATGCTGTTGCATATGGGATTCTTGGGATATTTATGTTAATTATTTATGTTTATAATTAATAAAGCGGCTGCTGTGGCCGATAAAATCCAAGACGGTGTATGAGTTTTCTTTAATGGGCTCGAGGAGGGGGAGTCTTCAGGTTATAAGTGGTAGTTAGAAGTGGGGGAGTTCATGGGGACAGGAGTGGAGTGGTTTGGTTCTGGTAAGTATGGACGAGGGCGAGCGAATTAACCAATACCACTGTCATGTGTGGGGTTGTTATGCATTTTCTATATATGCATTTTCCCCTCCTGTGTTTTTCACTTTTATGATCCTCTTTTTATTGAGGTCTCATACACATTCTCATATTTATGGTGAATATGGTGCACCGTCAACAAGGTTTTCACACAAGGTTTTTACACATGATTTGCCGATTATTATTATTTTTTGTTATGTTATGTGTATGTACACCATCACAACACTTAGGTATTTTTTAGTACCACATTATTTTTCATTTTTTATTTTTATCTATTTATTATCTTTTATTCATATGACACATTTTTTTACTAAATGTTTTTGCATATGTATTATTTGCACTCATTTTTTGGTTTTCTATTCTTTTTACAACACTTCTTCATCAACATGACTCACGAGATAACACTCACTCACTTATATATACGGCATATATTTTTATAAGGCCCCTTTCACATGAGCGTCACGGATTAGGTCCGGAGAAACTCCTACCATTTTGCAAGCAAGTTCAGTGAGTTTTGTCTGCGATTGCGTTCAGTTGTTCAGTTTTTTCCGCACGGGTGCGATGCGTTTTGATGCGTTTTTCACGTGCGTGATAAAAAACTGAAGGTTTACAAACAACATCTCTTAGCAACCATCAGTGAAAAATGCATTGCATCTGCACTTACTTGCGGATGCAATGCGTTTTTCACGCAGCCCCATTCACTTCTATGGGGCCAGGGCAGCGTGAAAAACGCAGAATATAGAACTGCGATTTTCACGCAACACAGAAGTGATGCGTGAAAAAAAAATGCTCATGTACACAGACCCATTGAAATGAATGGGTCAGGATTCAGTGCGGGTGCTATGCGTTCACGTCACGCATTGCACCCACGCTGAAAACTCGGTCGTGTGAAAGGGGCCTAATGGTGTTGTTATGAGGATGCAGTTCCGGTATCTATCCACTAGATGGCATCAACATTCCCTTCTGGACGCCTGTTCGTATTTTTCACTCTGGATTGATGCTGTGGACGCGATACCTCTGGCCAGGCGTCATGGCGTCACGGAGTCGGGTCACGTGAGGATCACGTGATCGTACTCGGGATGTGACATGACTCCTGGGCGGGGGAGGCGCGCCGTATACAGCAGTCACTCCAGGTGTGTTGCAGCTAACAGGTGTCCATAATGATAGTAAGTGAGTCTTGGGGTCCCTGATTGGCCACCTTACACTTTATTAGGTCCTTCCTGCAGTGATGGCGTTGCCCTGGCCCTTTACTTGCTCTACAATACGTTTGGTGAGCAGTATTTTTTGTATTATTTGGGGTTACTATATCCTTTTGTATTGACCTCTTTTAGATCAGCAGTAGTGCTTGTTAGTCATATTTATAAGTTCCACATTGTTGGATTTATGTATTTTGTACTTATCAAGTTTGGCTACATGTAATCCTTTGGTAACCTATACGTGTCAGTCATTGTTTCTGATGCTGTCACTTGTATGTCTGTTATAGGTATTTAATAGTATACATCAACTGCCCGGTCCTATTACCTCTGTACTTTATTGTAGTTCACTACGCTACGCATAGCATACTTTTACGAGTGAAAGGAGTAAAAGAGGAGAAGTCGCGATTCTGACCTTTTTCTATTAACCAGACACACTCCCCTCTTCCGAGCGGAGGGTGCCTGGTTTAGTCCCATTGACTAACATTATGCTCGGGTGCTCGGCCGAGCACTCAAGCACCCCCTAGTGCTCGGCCAGAGCATACGAGCACAGAGGTGCTCGTTCAACACTAATATTTTTTATTCTTAATATTTTTAAAAACTTTTTATACTTTTTTTTCCCCCCACTGCGGACCGTGAACACGCAATTGTCTCATTGTTTCTCTCATAGACGGCAATGAATTAACATTGCAGCTTATGGGAGTTTTATTGTGTTGGCTGAATTTTGTCAGCTCTGTAAGACTTTTTAACAAAAAGTCACTATCAAATACTTTGTGTGACTTTTTGTGAGTTTTCACTTGTCTGGAGTATGTTTACAACAGTGTCTATATTTGCATCTTTTCTCAGATAAAACATTCATCAATGTGATGTTCCTAATGCCACCTTATTAAACACACCCACTTTTTTCAGCAGATTTCTGTTGTGGCGTGAATCCTTCTTTAAGGACTCATGCAGACATCCATGGAGCACGATCCGTGAAAACCCGGACTGTGCTCCTGCTGAGTGGTTAATATGACGCTGTGTGCTTCGTGCCACCGCCTCTGTATAATAATATAAGCAACCAATAACCCCGTGCGCTCCTGCACTTAGCAGGAGCACAGTCCGGGTTTTCACGTGTCATGTCTGCATGAGGCCTTAATGGAGTGAATACTGATTTTGGAATACATTCGGTGAAAAACTAGATGGTTTGTAATTTTTGAGCATTTTGCACTACATATTGGTGCAGATTGATTGATTAATCTCCCCGTATCATATTTCAGATTACAGCATAAGAAACCACTGATTGCTTTGAAGAGAGAAGCTATATCAATATTAAAATATATCTCAGATACATATTTCCTATACTTTTCAAAAGTGTTATGGGTGACAAACAGCATGTATTTTGTTGCTTTATGATGTTTAAATGATATTTGCCATAGGCTTTTTTCTCCTGTGGTTAGTGTCCTATATCAGGTTGTTTCATACATTCTACAGATGTTTCTGGAAAAGGAGAGTGACAGTGCTTGAGGGGACTTGCAGGCTGGACAAAAAGTTGATAGACTTGATTGGTAATTAGAGCTCAGCAGCCTCCCCTGGGTATTACTGAATTTATTTGATTTTGATGAAGTAGTTTT
The DNA here is from genome assembly GCA_900303285.1 of Rhinella marina. Taxonomy (NCBI): domain Eukaryota; kingdom Metazoa; phylum Chordata; class Amphibia; order Anura; family Bufonidae; genus Rhinella; species Rhinella marina. The sequence goes on from ONZH01004408.1 coordinate 16,130, forward strand.
ATTTGTCTTTTTATGTATCTAGAGACTGCTGCTGAATTTGTCTCCTGTTTAGCTTTGTCAGGCTCCACTTAGACATGTTATAATTTATTTTCTAGGAAAAAAATATTTCTCATGAGGGCTCCAGGCTAACACAGTTACAGAACAGCTGGCTACTGTTCAATTCCTGTCACGGGGGAGACAAGGGAAGGTGCGCCCTGTACTGAATACCCCCCCGTTCTCTCCCTGCCTGCTTGCCTCAGTCGGCCCTAGGCGGCCGCGGACAACCACGGTGACGGTCCCTGCTCTGTATAAGTGCACAGGGAGGAACAGGGAACAATAGGAGAGACAAACACAGACGAAACAAACACAATATCAGAATAGTCAGCAAGCCGGGTCATACACAGGAGATAACGTCAATACCAGGGGTGAAGCAAAGAGAGGTCGAAGTCCAAGTCCAAGGTCAGGGTCAGGGTCAAACAGCAATCAAACACTAGGTCGCACAAGCACTGATCAAAGTAGTAACGCTAATCACAGGCATCTGAGTGAGGCAGTTGCCATCTTTAAATAGCCCGCCCAGGATCATGTGATGTGGCCAGCATCACATGACCTGAGGCGGAGCAAGCTGTCAAAACAATATGTAAAGTAGCCATGTGGTGTGATCAGCACCACATGGCTAAACCCAAACAGAGAATTAACACATGAAGTGCTGGCTGACAAGACCAGCACTTCAATTCCCTATTGCTCGTCTCTAGGGGGGCGGAGAGGTCTGGTGACGTCGTGCAGAGGGAGCGCGACGCCGACCTCGCGTGACAGTACCCCCCCCTTCACGAGGGGCCACCGGACCCTTACCAGCGGGAGCAGGCTTATCGGGATGCTGTAGATGGAACTTTCGGATGAGCGAGTCTGCATGCATCCTGGTCAACGGTACCCAAGATCTGTCCTCTGGCCCGAATCCCTTCCAGTGTACGAGGTACTGAAAGGAATTCCGGACCTTCCTCACATCAATGACTCTAGCAACCTCGTGCTCCACTTGTCCCTCCACCTCTACCGGAGGTGAGGGCTGTACCTCTGGACCAATAGGAGCAACATAACGCTTCAGCAAAGACATGTGAAAAACATTATGAACGCGAAGGGAGTCGGGTAAACATAATTCAAAAGATACCGGATTGATCACCTTAGTGATCCTGTATGGACCAATGAAGCGAGGCGCAAACTTATAGGATGGTACTTTCATACGTAGATTTTTAGTTGACAACCATACCATGTCCCCCACCTTGAAATTCACACCCTTAGAACGTCTCTTATCGGCCTTAGTTTTTTGAATCCTTTGGGCTCTTTCCAGGTTCGACTGAACCTGTGCCCAAACTGTGCACAGTTCCTGAGAGAGAGCATTGGCCTCTGGGACCGCCGAAACAGCTGGAGAAAAGGAGCCAAAGCGCGGATGAAACCCCATGTTGCAGAAAAACGGCGATACCCCAGAAGACGAATTCACACGGTTATTAATCGCGAACTCGGCCAGAGACAGGAATCTGGCCCACACATGCTGGTTATCAGCAACATAACATCTGAGATATTGCTCAACGGACTGATTAAGACGTTCAGTCTGACCATTGGTCTCTGGATGAAAGGCTGACGAAAAGGATAAGGAAATATCAATCTTCTTACAGAAGGCCCTCCAGAATTTAGACACAAACTGCACCCCCCTGTCAGAAACAATATTCTCAGGAATACCGTGAAGTTTAACTATGTGGTCCATAAATACGGAAGCCAAAACCTTTGCAGAGGGTAATTTACACAAAGGAATAAAGTGACACATCTTGCTGAATCTGTCCACCACTACAAGAATCACGGTTTTACCCTCAGAGCATGGCAAATCCGTGATGAAGTCCATGGACAGATGTGACCAAGGTCTATCAGGTATGGGTAATGGACGCAACTCACCCATAGGCCGAGTCTTGGGATTCTTGGACCTGGCACAAGTATTGCACGCAGTTACAAAAGCCTGAACATCTCTGGAGATTGATGACCACCAATACTGCCTAGAGACCAACTCCTTGGTGGCATTGATACCAGGATGTCCACATAAAACAGAGCTATGGCACTCACCCAGCAGTCGCAACCGCAAATGAGCTGGCACAAATAACTTGTCATTGGGAGTACCAGTGGGAGCAAGATGTTGTCCTGCCACGATTTCAGAAGCGAGATCAGATGAGGTAGCGGCTACGATGATGTCAGCTGGCAGGATGGGCTCAGGAGGGACGTCAGGAGGCTGATACGCCTGGAAACTTCGGGATAAGGCATCGGCCTTAATGTTCTTGCTTCCAGGTCTGAAGGTAACACAAAAGTCAAAACGAGTAAAGAACAAAGCCCACCTCGCCTGTCTGGGATTCAATCGCTTAGCAGATTCCAGAAACATCAAATTCTTATGATCCGTGAGGACCGTAATGCGGTGTAATGCCCCTTCTAAAAAATGACGCCATTCCTCAAATGCCCACTTGATTGCTAGTAACTCCCTATTACCAATGTCATAGTTTCTCTCGGCAGGAGAGAACTTGCGGGAGAAGAAGGCGCATGGCTTGAGATTAGTTAAGGTGGAAGACCCCTGGGACAGTACTGCCCCCACACCATCTTCAGATGCATCCACCTCAACTACAAACGGCTTATTTTGATCAGGCTGGATCAGCACAGGAGCATCAACAAAAAACCGCTTTAGCTTTTCAAAAGCTTCAATAGCTGCAGGGGACCAGTTGACTAAATCAGCTCCCTTGCGGGTCAAATCCGTAATGGGTTTGGCTATAACAGAAAAATTTTTGATAAATTTCCGATAGAAATTAGTAAAACCCAGAAATCGCTGGAGCGCCTTCAGAGAGGAAGGTCGCACCCAATCTACAATGGCCTGTACCTTACCCGGGTCCATTTTGAAGGAAAAAGGGGTGAGAATGTATCCCAAAAAGGTCACTTCCTGAACACCAAAGATACACTTCTCCCCTTTGACAAACAACTTGTTCTCACGCAACACCTCCAGCACTTGCCTGGTGTGGGATACGTGACTCTCCCAGTCTGTAGAAAAAATCAAGATGTCATCAATATAGACAATTACAAATTTTCCAATAAATGGTCTAAAAATGTCATTGACAAAATTTTGGAACACCGCAGGAGCATTACTTAACCCGAAGGGCATTACTAGGTACTCATAATGACCCTCCGGGGTATTAAAGGCAGTTTTCCATTCATCACCCTCACGGATTCTGATCAGGTTGTACGCCCCCTTCAGATCTAGCTTAGTAAACCAACAAGCACCCTGAACCTGATTCAACAAATCAGGAATAAGGGGCAGCGGGTACCTGTTTTTAACAGTAATTTTATTGAGTTCCCTGTAATCAATACAGGGCCTCAACCCTCCATCCTTTTTCCCGACAAAGAAAAATCCTGCCCCCATGGGAGAAACAGAAGGCCGGATGTGACCCTTGGCCAGACTCTCCTTGAGATAATCCCTCATAGACTGACGCTCTGGAGTAGAGAGATTATAGATACGGCCCTTGGGATATCTGGACCCCTCAATAATATCGATGGCACAATCATATTGCCGGTGAGGAGGGAGGAACTCAGTCTCAGACATGGAGAAAACGTCCGAAAAATCCTTGATGTACTCAGGTAAGAAAAGAGACTCAGTAGTACCTCCCAACTGCAATACAGATTTGCAACACTTGTCACAATTCAGCCCCCATTTTTCTAATTCACCTGTTGACCAATTGATTACAGGATTGTGGTCCTGCAACCAAGGTAAACCAAGAACTAGATCAGCAGGTAAATTTTTTAAAACCCAAAAAACACATTTTTCGGAATGCGAAATCCCCACCGTCAGGGTCACACTAGGAGTACAGAACTCGATCCTCCCATTATTTAGGGGAGTGGAGTCGAGGGCGATAATTTGAATACCCTCCCTTAAAGGGACCATCGGTAAACCCACAGACTGTACAAAATCAAAATTAATAAAATTTGCAGCAGAACCAGAGTCAACAAAAGCCTTTCCAGAACCCCTGAATTGATCATAAGCAATGGAGATGGGTACTAAAATCTTTCTCCTTACCACTGCTGGGGTTACCTTACCTCCCACCGGAGATCTCCTAGAGGGCGGAAGTTTTGGACACTGCTGGAGCCAGTGGTTCACCTCACCGCAGTAGAAGCAGGCTCCCTTTAAACGTCTTTGGTTTCTCAAGATACCTCCTAACTGCATGGACTCCGGGACCTTGGCAGGAGGTGGACTCAGAGGAGGAAACTCAGGCAGGACGACAGCTTGAGGAGTATTTGATCGTTCCCTCTGTCTTTCTCTCACCCGTCGATCCAGCTTAATAACTAAAGTCATGGTCGTCTCTAGGGAGTCAGGAGTAGGATAACTAACCAGAAGATCCTTGAGTTGGTCTGACAGCCCCACCCTAAACTGGCTTCTCAAAGCTGGGTCATTCCACCCAGAGGAGACACACCACTTCCTGAACTCTGCACAGTAATCCTCTACAGGGCGGTTTCCCTGCTGAATGTTCCTGAGCTGAGTTTCTGCTACAGTGGCCCAGTCTGGTTCTTCATACAAAAGACCTAAGGCCTGGAAAAAGGCCTCCACAGACAACAGACATGGGGAGTCAGATGGCAATGAGAAAGCCCACTCCTGCGGATCCCCTTGCAGCAAGGAAATAATTATTCCTACCCGCTGCTGCTCAGAACCCGAGGAGTGTGGGCGTAAACGAAAATATAATTTGCAACTTTCCTGGAAAGAACGGAAAGTCTTTCGGTTACCCAAAAACCGATCGGGCAACCTTATATAGGGTTCAATAATGGAGGGAGCGGCTGCGGGTACAGTTTGCAGCTGCTCCTGGTGTTGGATTCTCTCGGCCAGATCCTGGATCATCTGAGCCATGTCACTTATATGATCCGTGAGAATTTGCAACGGCTCCATTTAGTATGGCCTGTGATTCTGTCACGGGGGAGACAAGGGAAGGTGCGCCCTGTACTGAATACCCCCCCGTTCTCTCCCTGCCTGCTTGCCTCAGTCGGCCCTAGGCGGCCGCGGACAACCACGGTGACGGTCCCTGCTCTGTATAAGTGCACAGGGAGGAACAGGGAACAATAGGAGAGACAAACACAGACGAAACAAACACAATATCAGAATAGTCAGCAAGCCGGGTCATACACAGGAGATAACGTCAATACCAGGGGTGAAGCAAAGAGAGGTCGAAGTCCAAGTCCAAGGTCAGGGTCAGGGTCAAACAGCAATCAAACACTAGGTCGCACAAGCACTGATCAAAGTAGTAACGCTAATCACAGGCATCTGAGTGAGGCAGTTGCCATCTTTAAATAGCCCGCCCAGGATCATGTGATGTGGCCAGCATCACATGACCTGAGGCGGAGCAAGCTGTCAAAACAATATGTAAAGTAGCCATGTGGTGTGATCAGCACCACATGGCTAAACCCAAACAGAGAATTAACACATGAAGTGCTGGCTGACAAGACCAGCACTTCAATTCCCTATTGCTCGTCTCTAGGGGGGCGGAGAGGTCTGGTGACGTCGTGCAGAGGGAGCGCGACGCCGACCTCGCGTGACAATTCCTTTCTAAAGGCAGTTGTGTTGTTGTGCTTATGCCAAAAAAGCATTTTGTATAAAAGAGAGAAACTTGTAAAGTACATTGTGTGTCAATTTGTGATTTCATTCATCTTTAGTACTATATAAACATCATGGTGTATAATATTTTTTGAAAAATGTGATAATTTGTGTAGACAGCATCACAGTTTTAAATGATCAATTAGGCAGTGCATACATTTCCTTTTCTTAACAATATTCTACCTTTTTTTATATGCAGCTCTTATCCAGCTCTATGTATCCTGCTGGTTACAGACAAAAAAAACAAACAAATAAAAGTCATACTGCTTTCCATCTGTCTCTTACTAACTCACATTCAGTAGGTTATCATAGGATAAATGAAAGTTAGTTTAAGCAGGTTACCAGTCCAAGCAGAAGTTTAATCACGGAAAAAAATACAAAACATCCTCCACAATATGATTGTAAATATAGCCATGCACATCTGCATATTTACTAAGTCACAGAAAATAATGCACTATAGCAATAGATGCAAACATAACATATGGACTAAGCCCTCACTCTAATGATAAAATCTTAGACTTAGCCAATATATATTGATCAAAACACATCTGTGCCCACCTACCCAGCACCAAGGTGGTCTCAGGTCAGGCAGGTCCTACTCAATACCTACCTAAGCAGTTGTGCATCCATGTTCAGGAGAGCTCCTCCTCTCATTGGTTGCTAATGCATACAGAGGTAACAAGGAGCAACATGCTATATATGCAGGATGTGCTTAGAGTAGGACCTGTCTAACCAGTTGCAGGGCAACCAATCAACAGGCTTTTAAGCTGTGGGCACTTAGAAGCCATCACAGACATGCCTAGTAATGGCATGGCTGTGATTGTCCAGTGCATCATGTGACCCAGGCTCTATATAACCACAAAAGATCTCAGGCTGCTCTTGCTCCCTCTTCTGCTGCGGTCTCTCCCCCCCCCCCCCCCCTCTGGAGTGACAGTGACACCTGCCACCCCGGAAACAGAGGATTTGGCAGCAACACCACCACCACCAGTGTCCCCGAGCATCTCCACACTGTCCCATGGAAGCGTTCAGCTGTCCATCCCCCAAACACTATAGAGAAAGGGGAAGTACCCCCCTTCCCACCCACGGTCTCTGGCCCTGATTGACAGCATTTCAAAATCCCTGGCCTTTGAAATGCTGTCATTCCATCTGGTGGAAACAGAGACTTTTAAAAACCTTATGGCGGTGGCTGTCCCACAGTACGTGGTTCCCAGCCTCCACTACTTTTCCAGGCGAGCCATCCCTGCCCTGTACAACCAAGGTGCAGATAAAATCAGGTGTGCAATGTGCAACACCACCTGTGGCAAGGTCCACATAACTACCGATATGTGGACCAATGAGCACGGGCAGGGACGTTATATCTTCCTAACTGCACACTGGGTAAATGCAGTGGCGGCTAGGCCTGAGGCGGATAGCAGTTTGGGTCATGTCCTTCCGCTACCAAGGATTGCAGGACATTTCTCGTTGCCTCCTGTTGCCTCTTCCTCCTGCTCCGCTTCCTCTACCATCTCCTCATCTGGTCAGCGTAACACCTTCACCAGCAACTTCAGCACAGCATCTGTTTGGGGGGAAAACTCCACAACGCGCAGGAGCTGTGGACGGGCATGGAACAACAGACCGATGAGTGGTTAGTACTGCTGAGCCTCAATCCTGGCCTGGTGGTGTGCGATAACAGGAGAAATCTCGTAGCAGCTTTGGGGCTAGATGGTTTGACGCACATCCCTTGCCTGGCACATGTGCGGAATTTGGTCGTGCAGAGGTTCCTGAAAAATTGCCCCGATATGACAGAGCTGCTGCAGAAAGTGAGGTCCATCTGTGCGCGCTTTCGTCATTCTCACCCTGCTGCTGCTCGTCTGGCCTTCCTGCTCACCTCCTCATATGTGACATACCCACAAGAAACTCCACCTTGCTCATGCTGGAGAGACTGTGCGAGCAGCAGCAGGTGATAGTCGAGTTTCATCTGCAGCACGCACGGGTGGGTCACTCTGCGGAACAGCACCACTTCATCACCAACGAGTGGGCCTCCATGTGGGACGTGTGTGCCGTGTTGCGCTTCCCAAATTTATTAAAAAATAAATAAATAAATAAATGAAAAAAAAACAACAAAAACAGTGTTGGCTACCTCCTTTATTACCGCTTCCACCTACACCGCCACGTCCACCGCCTCCTCAACCCCCCACTCCACTTTGACTTCCGGCAGCCAGTTCAAGATTATTATTTTTTATTTTTTGTATTCTATGTTATTTTAAGTCATTTCCCTATCCACATTTGTTTGCAGGGCAACTGTTCTGCTCTTACCCCCATTTTGCGTCCTTTTGCAGCCCTTACTATGACTACTTTACAGTTAGTTTACATTTTAGTGCAACATAGTTCAGGTCAACATTGACTTCAATGGGGTCCGTGTCAAGTTCGGGTCCCAAACCCGAACTTTGACCCGAAGTTCGGCCGAACCCGGCGAACCTGAACATCCACGGGTCTGCTCATCCCTTGTGTTCACGTTTTTTTATGGCATGAAATTGTGGCCTGATAATACAGGTTTTAGGTTGTTCACCTTCTTTTGTACATAATTAAATCTGCTAATCCTTAAAGAAGAACTCCTGCAAAAAAATTTTATTGTCTGACCTGTTAGAAAGGTGCATGATATAATCTGTAGTGAATGTCATTGTCTTATCACAGGCTGAAATTGAGAGTTTCCACTCTCTTCTTATTGTAGCTGGGTCATGTGACCAACTCCCTGACCTCCAACTGACCCAGGACAGCAAGCCAGTCACTTCTCTATTCATTCCTATGAAACTGAAAGTGAGGCTCCCATAGGAATGCATAGAAAATTAGACTTCCTGTCCACACATAAGGTGCTGTGTGAGTTGGTGGGTCTAATTCCTAGTCACATGACACAGATAGGAAACTTCAGGATGATATAACTCAAAAATTCAGCTACTGTTAAGAAAATGACATTCACTACACATTACATCATGTACATTTCTAGCAGGACATGGAATAAAAAATTTAGCAGGAGTTCTTCTTTAATTGTGTAATTAGGGTGAAGTTGCAGTCTGATATTACAGATTTCAATTTGCTCACATTGTTTCATATATAAGTACATCCATTCATCCTTGATTCTGGGGTGAAATTATAGACTGATGCTACAGATTTTGGGGTGTTCACATTCTTTTATACATAAGTACATCCATTCATCCTTTCTGTTGTGATATTGCCCCCTGATACTACTGCTATTTCACACTTACAGTTACTGTTACAGTAAAGTATGTCCGACAGACAGGTGCCAGGCCCTTCTAAGGGAACGGGCAGTGTCAAAAATGTTTCTGGGGCTGGCAGAAGTACGTAGCAGCAGAAGAAGGAGGGGTGGTAGAAGCAGTTACAGTGAGAGGCCAGAGCGGCCAGTATCAACCAACAGTCTTGTTTTGACCAGCAGCCTAGCTGTCCTTGAATGGTTGACTCAGTCTTCAACATCATCTCAACTGACATCAGACACTCCCAGCCAGAAGTCGGTGGGTTCCTATGACACCACGCTTAGTTGACATAGCCCAAACTCTAATGCATTCACATTGGAGTGTATGAGGATTATACTATATTCCTATGGAGCCCTGCAGCGACTCCATAGAAACTAATGTTCAGCAGCCTTGTATCATTCAGAAATACTGAAGCTGCCGCAAACACATTCCATCTCCCACGATCCATGCTAGGTGGAGCTGGTACACATCTGGAAGCACTTCTGTGTTTTTGCACTTGTAGATGCCAAGGTCACATTTTACCACAGCATTTGAGGGATTAAAAGTATGCAATCAACGTTATTGTTGATCACATACATTAGTCCCAGGTAGGGATGAGCGAACCGAACCGTAACAAACCAGATTCGTTACGAACTTTCCCAAAAGTTCGGTTCGTCACCGAACCGAATTTTGAGAAAGTTCGTAACGAATCTGGTTAAAATAACGGTGACGCAAAATATACGCATATTTGAGAATGTACGCTAATGCGTACGCTAATGCGTTTGAATTCATAAAATGCGTACACATTAGCGAACATTCTCAAATATGCGTATATTTAAGGTATGGAATATGCCATATGCCATACCCTAAATATACGCATATTTGAGAATGTTCACTAATGTGTACACGCATTTTATGAATTCATACGCATTAGCGTACGCATTAGTGTACATTATTAAGTAGCGTACCTTTGACAACGCTAGACTGTATGTTTGTTACTTGAGTAGGAATGTTCGCAGACGCAGTGTATGCGTACGCTAATGCGTACATATTCAGTTAAGTAGCGTACCTTTGACAACGCTAGACTGTATGTTCGTTACTTGAGTAGGAATGTTCGCAGACACAGTGTATGAGTACGCTAATGCGTACATATTCAGTTAAGTAGCGTACCTTTGACAACGCTAGACTGTATGTTCGTTACTTGAGTAGGAATGTTCGCAGACGCAGTGTATGAATACGCTAATGCGTACATATTCATTCAGTTAAGTAGCGTACCTTTGACAACGCTAGACTGTATGTTCGTTATTTGTGCGGGAATGTTCGCATTAGCGTACGCATTAGTGTAGATTCTCAAATATGCGTATATTTTGCGTCGCCGTTGTTGAAGTCACTTGGATTTTTTCCACTTTTTTCATTGTAATAGCAACTGCAAGTACACGAAACTATACCCTATCAGACTCCCATTATTGTAGCAGCAATTATTCAGCCGTTATAGCAAGGTTCGTTTTAGGTTCGGTTCGTACGAATCCGAACTTCACGAAAGTTCGCCGAAGCGAAGCGAACCGAACTTTTCAAAAGTTTGCTCATCCCTAGTCCCAGGTGTTTTCTGAGGCTAGGGCACCATATTTAAAGTCCCACCCAGCCCCATACATTTATGGTGCTGGTTGGGAAGGTGTTAAAATGAAGTATTTTTCTCTGTTTAGGCTGGATGTGGAACATAAGGAAAATTGCTAAGTCAGACATGTGAAGGATCACTTTCTGATTTGATTGAAGTTGATTGGAATTGACTCCACCTATGTATAAAACCCTGTATGCTGCCAATCTTTTTCTTTTTGCAAAGTTCCTTTATTTCAGATGCTTAGTTGTTACAGACTAAGGGCACATTTACACACACCGACCAAGCAGGCAATTGTTTTCTTCTGATACCTGCCTACTCCTCAGTAGAGGAAAGAGCTGTATTTTCATGCAGCACTTACCTTCACTGTATGTGCAGTAGCCATCACTCATCCTCCATACAAATTCATTTTTTCTGGGCTGCAGATCACTGTTTACACAGTATGATCTGCTGCTCAAAAACGGTAATTTAGCTGTCCACATAAACAATTTTACCTGTTGAATGAACATTTTGCTAATTCATCGGGTGATCTGCCGCCAGTGGTGTACACAGATCTCATAGGGCCCCATAGCAAAACTTAGTATGGGCCCTCTGCACCTAGTTTCCCAGTATACATGCATCAATCACCTTGTCCTCACTCTCCATATTTAGACTGACTCTCCCAACCTCATCCCTGTCCTTTGCAGGAATTCGGACCAGCCCACTTCTACCAAGAGGGGAGTAATGGAATGGTAAGTTCCATTCCGATTACCAAACATTGCCAACCCTACTCCATCTGCTGGTGAATCAAGTGCATTACATGTCATTACATTCACATTGCATAAGAAATGTAAAACACAGTACTGTACTCTGGGGTATTACACTTGTGACCATGCCCATGAATGGCTGATTGTAATCACTGTGGGGACAAGAAGAGACAGCAGAGGCAGTGCAGAGGACCAGAGAAGCAGACAGCAGGTAAGCATGAATCTTCTTTTTCAGGAGACAGTCTGAGGGAATAAGATAAAATACAATTATTACTGGAAAGTGCCTTTAAGGCTTGTACAAGAGCACAACCTTATACATGCAGTGGAGTTGTTGGAGGGAGAAAAGCTCATAGGTTATCTGTAGAGATGAGCGAACATGCTCTTCCGAGCTTGGTGCTCGTTCGAGCATTAGGGTATTCTCCAGTGGCGTAGCTACCGGGGGGCAGGGGGGGCGACGGCTCCGGGCCCAGTGACTCAAGGGGGCCCATAAAAATAAAAAAATCTTACTTACCTGTTCTGCGCTGCGGCTGCCCTCCGGTCCGCGCTCTGCTCTCTTCCCTGGCGGCGCGCACTATGACCTGACGCTGCACGCAGCGTCAGGTCATAGTGTGCGCGGGCCAGGGAAGAGAGCGGAGCGTGGACCGGAGGGCAGCCGCAGCGCAGAACAGGTAAGAGAGGTTTTTTATTTTTATCTTATGTGGCTGGGTGGGCTGATCTGAGGTCTGATGGGGGCACAATACGCTGATCTGAGGTCTGATGGGGGCACAATATGCAGATCTGAGGTTTGATGGGGCACAATACGCTGATCTGAGGTCTGATGAGGGCACATTAAGCTGATCTGAGGTCTGATGGGGGCACAATACCATGATCTGAGGTCTGATGGGGGCACAATATGCAGATCTGAGGTTTGATGGGGCACAATACGCTGATCTGAGGTCTGATGGGGGCACAATAGGCTGATCTGAGGTTTGATGGGGCACAATAGGCTGATCTGAGGTCTGATGGGGGCACAATAGGCTGATCTGAGGTCTGATGGGGGCACAATATGCAGATCTGAGGTTTGATGGGGCACAATACGCTGATCTGAGGTCTGATGGGGGCACATTAAGCTGATCTGAGGTCTGATGGGGGCACAATACGCTGATCTGAGGTCTGATGGGGGGCACAATAGGCTGATCTGAGGTTTGATGGGGCACAATAGGCTGATTTGAGGTCTGATGGGGGCACAATACGCTGATCTGAGGTCTGATGGGGGCACAATATGCAGATCTGAGGTTTGATGGGGCACAATATGCTGATCTGAGGACTGATGGGGGCACAATACGCTGATCTGAGGTCTGATGGGGGCACAGTACGCTGATCTGAGGTCTGATGGGGGCACAGTACGCTGATCTGAGGTCTGATGGGGGCACAGTACGCTGATCTGAGGTCTGATGGGGGCACAGTACGCTGATCTGAGGTCTGATGGGGGCACAGTACGCTGATCTGAGGTCTGATGGGGGCACAATAGGCTGATATGAGGTCTGATGGGGGCACAATATGCAGATCTGAGGTTTGATGGGGCACAATACGCTGATCTGAGGTCTGATGGGGGCACATTAAGCTGATCTGAGGTCTGATGGGGGCACAATACGCTGATCTGAGGTCTGATGGGGGGCACAATAGGCTGATCTGAGGTTTGATGGGGCACAATAGGCTGATTTGAGGTCTGATGGGGGCACAATACGCTGATCTGAGGTCTGATGGGGGCACAATATGCAGATCTGAGGTTTGATGGGGCACAATATGCTGATCTGAGGACTGATGGGGGCACAATACGCTGATCTGAGGTCTGATGGGGGCACAGTACGCTGATCTGAGGTCTGATGGGGGCACAGTACGCTGATCTGAGGTCTGATGGGGGCACAGTACGCTGATCTGAGGTCTGATGGGGGCACAGTACGCTGATCTGAGGTCTGATGGGGGCACAGTACGCTGATCTGAGGTCTGATGGGGGCACAGTACGCTGATCTGAGGTCTGATGGGGGCACAGTACGCTGATCTGAGGTCTGATGGGGCACAGTACGCTGATTCTGAGGTCTGATGGGGGCACAGTAAGCTGATCTGAGGTCTGATGGCACAATACGCTGATCTGAGGTCTGATGGGGGCACAATATGCTGATCTGAGGTCTGATGGGGGCACAGTACGCTGATCTGAGGTCTGATGGGGCACAGTACGCTGATCTGAGGTCTGATGGGGCACAGTACGCTGATCTGAGGTCTGATGGGGCACAGTATGCTGATCTGAGGTCTGATGGGGGCACAGTACGCTGATCTGAGGTCTGATGGGGGCACAGTACGCTGATCTGAGGTCTGATGGGGGCACAGTACGCTGATCTGAGGTCTGATGGGGGCACAGTATGCTGATCTGAGGTCTGATGGGGGCACAGTACGCTGATCTGAGGTCTGATGGGGGCACAGTACGCTGATTGAGGTCTGATGGGCAGTAGCTGATCTGAAGTCTGATGGGGGCACAATACGCTGATCTGAGGTCTGATGGGGCACAATACGCTGATCTGAGGTCTGATGGGGGCACAGTAGGCTGATGTGAGGTCTGATGGGGCACAATACGCTAATCTGAGGTCTGATGGGGGCACAGTAGGCTGATGTGAGGTCTGATGGGGCACAATACGCTAATCTGAGGTCTGATGGGGGCACAGTAGGCTGATGTGAGGTCTGATGGGGCACAATACGCTGATCTGAGGTCTGATGGGGACACAGTAGGCTGATGTGAGGTCTGATGGGGCACAGTATGCTAATCTGAGGTCTGATGGGGGCACAGTAGGCTGATGTGAGGTCTGATGGGGCACAATACGCTGATCTGAGGTCTGATGGGGACACAGTAGGCTGATGTGAGGTCTGATGGGGGCACAGTACGCTGAATCTGAGGTCTGATGGGGGCACAGTACGCTGATCTGAGGTCTGATGGGGGCACAGTACGCTGATCTGAGGTCTGATGGGGGCACAGTACGCTGATCTGAGGTCTGATGGGGCACAGTACGCTGATCTGAGGTCTGATGGGGGCACAGTACGCTGATCTGAGGTCTGATGGGGGCACAGTACGCTGATCTGAGGTCTGATGGGGGCACAGTACGCTGACGAGTCTGATGGGGCAACAGTCTGATGGGGCACAGTACGCTGATCTGAGGTCTGATGGGGGCACAATAACGCTGATCTGAGGTCTGATGGGGGCACAATATGCTGATCTGAGGTCTGATGGGGGCACAGTAACGCTGATCTGAGGTCTGATGGGGGCACAGTACGCTGATCTGAGGTCTGATGGGGGCACAGTACGCTGATCTGAGGTCTGATGGGGGCACATACGCTGATCTGAAGGTCTGATGGGGGCAGTAACGCTGATCTGAAGTCTGATGGGGGCACAGTACGCTGATCTGAGGTCTGATGGGGGCACAGTACGCTGATTCTGAGGTCTGATGGGGGCACAGTACGCTGATCTGAGGTCTGATGGGGGCACAGTACGCTGATCTGAGGTCTGATGGGGGCACAGTAAGCTGATTCTGTGGTCTGAATGGGGGGCACAATAACGCTGATCTGAGGTCTGATGGGGGCACAATACGCTGATCTGAGGTCTGATGGGGGGCACAGTAAGGCTGATGTGAGGTCTGATGGGGCACAATACGCTAATCTGAGGTCTGATGGGGGCACAGTAGGCTGATGTGAGGTCTGATGGGGCAGCAATACGCCTGATCTGAGGTCTGATGGGGACACAGTAGGCTGATGTGAGGTCTGATGGGGGCACAGTATGCTAATCTGAGGTCTGATGGGGCACAGTAGGCTGATGTGAGGTCTTAAGGGCACAATACGCTGATCTGAGGTCTGATGGGGACACAGTAGGCTGATGTGAGGTCTGATGGGGGCACAGTACGCTGATCTGAGGTCTGATGGGGGCACAGTACGCTGATCTGAGGTCTGATGGGGGCACAGTACGCTGATCTGAGTCTGATGGGGGCACAGTACGCTGATCTGAGGTCTGATGGGGGCACAGTACGCTGATCTGAGGTCTGATGGGGGCACAGTACGCTGATCTGAGGTCTGATGGGGGCACAGTACGCTGATCTGAGGTCTGATGGGGGCACAGTACGCTGATCTGAGGTCTGATGGGGGCAACAGTAAGCTGATCTGAGGTCTGATGGGGGCACAATACGCTGATCTGAGGTCTGATGGGGGCACAATATGCTGATCTGAGGTCTGATGGGGGCACAGTAACGCTGATCTGAGGTCTGATGGGGGCACAGTACGCTGATCTGAGGTCTGAGGTCTGATGGGGGCACAGTACGCTGATCTGAGGTCTGATGGGGGGCACAGTACTGATCTGAGGTCTGGGGGCACAGTACGCTGATCTGAATGGGCTGATCTGATGGGGGCACAGTACGCTGATCTGAGGTCTGATGGGGGCACAATACGCTGATCTGAGGTCTGATGGGGGCACAATACGCTGATCTGAGTCTGATGGGGGACAGTAGGCTGATGTGAGTTGATGGGCAAACAATACCGCTAATCTGAGGTCTGATGGGGGCACAGTAGGCTGATGTGAGGTCTGATGGGGCACAATACGCTAATCTGAGGTCTGATGGGGGCACAGTAGGCTGATGTGAGGTCTGATGGGGCACAATTAACGCTGATCTGAGGTCTGATGGGGACACAGTAGGCTGATGTGAGGTCTGATGGGGGCACAGTATGCTAACTGAGGTCTGATGGGGGCACAGTAGGCTGATGTGAGGTCTGATGGGGCACAATACGCTGATCTGAGGTCTGATAGGGGCACAGTAGGCTGATGTGAGGTCTGATGGGCACAATACGCTGATATGAGGTCTGATGGGGACACAGTAGGCGGATCTGAGGTCTGATGGGGCACAATATGCTAATCTGAGGTCTGATGGGGGCACAATAACGCTGATCTGAGGACTGATGGGGGCACAATACGCTGATCTGAGGTCTGATGGGGGGCACATTCTGCTGATCTGAGGTCTGATGGGGGCAGGGAGTGATGTAAAAACTGGGGGACACGTTTCCTTTAAACATAGGAGTCCCCTTGTTTTTTTACTTTTATTAATCCTATATTTTAATGCATTATGTGGTAGAGTATTTAGACTAGGGTATGTAGAAAGTCTATTGTACTGTACTTAGCAGCATAGACGATCTTGCAGTTTATATAGTCATCTTTCTAATACAATATTATAACCACAACTAGTAGTATGTGCCTGTGACGTTGGAAACGTGCGTTTGGGAAGCCAATAAGTGGGGGGCCCACTCAAGTATGTTTCGCCCCCCCCTGTGCTGAACCTCTAGCTACGCCTCTGGTATTCTCATATGCTCGCTACTCGGACGAGCATATCGCGATCCTCGAGGAAATGGCATCTTCCTCTTCCGGCATGTTAGGCGCCTTTTCTCAGCCAATCAACATGCAGGAGAGTCTTTGGTACCTCCTAGCATCACGTGGGGCCCCTACAAGTTGATAGCAGGGATTGTCTGGCCAGATCAGATGACCTGAAAATATAAGAATCTGGTTCCGCGCTGCTCGCGTCAGATGCCGCCTGCATGAGATTAGGGATAGAGCTGCTGTCTGTCAGGGAGAGTGTTAGGGCCTGAATTTAGATGTTGGTTAGGCAGGAATCATGCTCACAGAACCCAACAGCCCTTCTAAGGGCTACACGCACCTTTTTTTTTTTGGTCTCCTCCTGGCTGCTGGCTGGGACTTGTAGTGCAGCTACCGCGATCTTGGCTGCACACTGTGCACAGCGACTGGTGGCAGAAGGGACAGCACGTGGTCCACACAGATCCAAAAGAAATTGCCCAAAGTCCTCTCAGTACTCATTTTTGCTGCTGCTGCTGTACCTTGGCTTGCTGGGATCTGTAGTGCAGTCTAGGGAATACCTTTTTTCTATTATTTCTATACACTACAGTTCAGTGAACAATAATATAGTGTACTGTACAGTAGCGTCAGTCTAGAGAATACGTTTTTTCTCTCAGTTATATATACTATAGTCAAGTGAACAGTTCTGTAGTGTGCTGTACAGCAGCGTCAGTCTATAAAATACGTATTTTCTCAGTTACATGTATTACAGTCCAGTGAAAAATGTAATGGTTTGCAGTACAATAGCCGCCATTTAAAGACTACGTATTTTCTAAGCTATATATGTACTACAGTCCAGTGAAAAA
>ONZH01004409.1:0-62016 GCA_900303285.1 Rhinella marina
TTTGCGCTCCCTGCCTTCAAACAGCCATAACTGTTTTATTTTTCTGTTCACATAGCTGTATGAGGGCTTGTTTTTTGCGGGACAAGTTGTACTTTCCAACTCCACCATTTAATATTACATATGGTGTAGTGGGAAGCGGGAAAAAAATTCCAAATGGGGTGAAATTGCAAGAAAACCGCTATTCCGCTACAGTTCTACGGGTTTCTTATTTACAGCGTTCGATGTGCATTAAAACTGACCGGTTACTTTCATTCTACTGGTCAGTACGAATCCGGCAATACCTAATATGTATAGTTTTTTCCTGCGTTTAGATGGTGATAAAATAATTAGAAAGTTGCCCTTTTTTTTTTTTTTTTTTTCCTTGTCATATCTTGACCCCTATAACTTTTTGGTATTTATGTGTACAGAGCTGTATGGGGGCTCATTTTTTGCGGGGCGGTCTGAAGTTTTTATTGATACCATTCTGGGGTGTGTATGACTTTTTGATCACTTATTTTAATTTTTTTTAGAAAAAAAAAGGGACAAAAAACTGCGAATCGCCATTTGGACGCTTTTTTCCACCACACAATTCGCCGTATTGAAATTTTTTTTTTATATTTTAAAAGTACGGGCGTTTTCGGTCACGGTGATACCCTCGATGTCTATATTTATTGTTATTTAGGTATTTATTTTTACTTATACGGAAAGGGGGTGATTTGAACTTTATATCTTTTTTATTTTTTATATATTTTTAACATTTTTTTTAATTTTTCTGTGATTATTTTAAATCTCAAATATCATCTGATCTATTGTGTTTTGTTTTTTTTCTTTATGAGCAATCATGGATTTACTAGATGCAGTTAAAACCATGAATTGCTCATTTCTTATCCTGGCCTGCCATCTAGTGGCCAGAATAAGAATTGCAGTTTGAAAACTGTAATCCTCACCAGCGAGGATTACAGTTTTCATATGGTGTACAGACACCCCGATTGGCCAATCGGGGCGTCTGTACACCACCCGGAAGCGTGGGCTTCCGGGTTCAGACGCATCCTGATGCCGTGATCACGTGTGATCACGGCATCAGAAGGCCCTGGAAGTCTCCGCAGACGGAGGTAAGATGCGGCAAGTCTCTGCTGTTAGAAACAGCAGAGACTTGCCGGCCATGACGCCCGCCGCACCCGCGAGCGGGCGTCATGTCCCCGCACCGCCCGCGTGCCGTACATGTACGGCGGCGGTCGGGAAGGGGTTAATTATATAAATGGTAAAAAGTATAAACCTGAAGGTGTCGGCCCCTTACAGAGTAATGAGAGGGGAGTTGCAGAGAGCGATGAGGAGAAAGCGAAGCTACTAAATATCTTTTTCTCCACTGTATTCACTGAGGAAAATAAACTGTCAGATGAAATACAGAATATAAAAGTGAATTCCCCTTTAAAAGTGACCTGTCTGACCCAGGAAGAAGTACAGCGGCGTCTTAAAAAGACTAAAATAGACAAATCACCAGGACCGGATGGCATACACCCCCGTATCCTAAGAGAATTAAGTAATGTCATCGCCAGACCCTTATTTCTGATATTTAAGGACTCTATACTGACAGGGAGTGTTCCACAGGATTGGCGCATAGCAAATGTGGTGCCAATATTCAAAAAGGATCCAAAAACAGAGCCCGGGAACTATAGGCCGGTAAGTTTAACTTCTGTAGTGGGTAAACTGTTTGAGGGTTTTCTGAGAGATGCCATCTTGGAGTACCTCAATGAAAATAAGCAAATAACTCCATATCAGCATGGCTTCATGAGGGATCGGTCGTGTCAAACCAATTTAAATCAGTTTCTATGAGGAGGTAAGTTCTAGATTTGACCGCGGCGAATCAATGGATGTCGTATATCTGGACTTCTCCAAAGCGTTTGACACGGTACCACATAAAAGGTTAGTATACAAAATGAGAATGCTTGGCCTGGGAGAAAATGTCTGTATGTGGGTAAGTAACTGGCTCAGTGATAGAAAACAGAGGGTGGTTATTAATGGTACATATTCAGATTGGGTCACTGTCACTAGTGGGGTACCACAGGGGTCAGTATTAGGCCCTATTCTCTTCAATATATTTATTAATGATCTTGTAGAAAGCTTGCACAGTAAAATATCAATGTTTGTAGATGACACTAAACTGTGTAAAGTAATTAACACAGAGGAGGACAGTGCACTGCTACAGATGGATCTAGATAGACTGGAGGCTTGGACAGAGAAGTGGCAGATGAGGTTTAACACTGACAAATGTAAGGTTATGCACATAGGAAGGAATAATGCAAGTCACCAGTACATACTAAATGGTAAAGCACTGGGTAACTGACATGGAAAAGGACCTAGGAATTTTAGTGAACAGCAAACTAAGCTGTAGAAACCAGTGTCAGACAGCTGCTGCCAAGGCCAATAAGATAATAGGTTGCATCAAAAGAGGCATAGATGCCCGTGATGAGAACATAGTCCTGCCACTTTACAAATCACTAGTCAGACCACACATGGAGTACTGTGTACAGTTCTGGGCTCCTGTGAACAAGGCAGACATAGCAGAGCTGGAGAGGGTTCAGAGGAGGGCAACTAAAGTAATAATTGGAATGGGTGGACTACAATACCCAGAAAGATTATCAAAATTAGGGTTATTCACTTTAGAAAAAAAGACGACTGAGGGGAGATGTAATAACTATGTATAAATATATCAGGGGTCAGTACAGAGATCTCTCCCATCATCTATTTATCCCCAGGACTGTGACGAGGGGACATCCTCTGCGTCTGGAGGAAAGAAGGTTTGTACACAAACATAGAAGAGGATTCTTTACGGTAAGAGCAGTGAGACTATGGAACTCTCTGCCTGAGGAGGTGGTGATGGTAAGTTCACTATAAGAGATCAGGAGGGGCCTGGATGTATTTCTGGAGGTAATAATATTACAGGTTATAGTTACTAGAGAGGGGTCGTTGATCCAGGGAGTTATTCTGATGCCTGATTGGAATCAGGAAGGAATTTTTTTCCCCTAAAGTGAGGAAAATTGGCTTCTACCTCACAGGGGTTTTTTGCCTTCCTCTGGATCAACTTGTAGGAAAACAGGCCGAACTGGATGGACAGAGGGCTTTTCGGCCTTATAAACTATGTTACTATGTTACTTTACCACAGCTTGAAATACCCCCAAAAAATAAAAGGGACAATAGCAACAGACTGGCATGTGTCACCACATCATCCAATAATGCCAAAAATACACCAGATGGTCAGACATAATTGGTCCATCCTCACTCGGGCATATCCGAGTATCACTGAATTCACTCAACCTCCACTTACCTGTTATAAGAGACCACCAAACATTATGGACACACTTATTAGAGCCGACATAGGTAGTCTGGTTAAAGTTCCCCAACAACAGTTTTTACGTAGCCAAGGAAAAGATACGTTTCCCTGTTTGGGCTGTGCCCAATGCTCAAGTTTAATTAAAAGGTGACTGACACACCCTCATACAGGACGCAGGATTCCTTTTCGGGGTTTCTTTACGTGTGAAACCTCTTTTGTAATTTATGTACTGAAATGCCCCTGCGGCTTAGCCTATATAGACGAAACTACCCAACATGTACGTGATCGGATTTCAAAGCATAAGTCCACAATTCGTTTGGAGCATACATTTCTATCGTTACCTTTTCACTTAACCCCTTCACGCCCAGCGCCGTACATGTACGGCGCTGATCGGGCGGGTGCAGGAGCTGCGCCCGCCCGATCAGCGGCGGGGGTCCGGCAGTGCCCAGGTGCCGGACCCCTGGGGAATGCGCCAGCATCGGTGAAAACACCGATGCCGGAGCATTAACCCTTCATGTGCCGCGGTCAGCTCTGACCGCGGCACATGAGGTGTGCCGCAAGTTCAGGATGCCGAGCGGTATTGTAATGCATTGTGAAGGGGATCAGAACCCCCAAAAGTTAAAAAAAGAAGTGTAAAAAAGGTGAAAAAAATGTTAAAAAATAAAGTAAAAAAAATAAGAATAAAAGTTTCAAGTAAAAAAAAAGAAAAAACGCCATTTCCCCCCCAATAAAGTAAAAAAAAATTGTTAAAAAAAGAAAAAAAAAAGAAAAAGTAGACATATTAGGTATCGCCGCGTCCATATCGACCGGCTCTATAAAAATCTCATAATCCATCCCGCCAGGTGAACACAGTAAAAAATAAAAAATAAAAACAGTGCCAAAACAGCCATTTTTTGGTCACATTCCCCCATAAAAAGTGTAATAGCAGGCGATCAAAAAGGCGTATTTACCCCAAAATGGTACCAATCAAACCGTCATCTTGTCCTGCAAAAACGATACCCTACCTGAGACAATCGCCTGAAAACTGAAAAAAAATATGGCTCTCTGAAAATGGCAACACAAAAAAAAGATTTTATTCTGTACAAAAGTAAATCTAATGTGTAAAACTTTCCAAAAATAAAAATGTTAGACATATTGGGTATCGCCGCGTCCGTAACAACCTGCTCTATAAAAATATCACATGATTTACCCCCCTTGGTGAATGCTGTAAAAAAAAAATTTTAAAAACCATGCCAAAACAGCTATTTTTTTTCACCTTGACTCACAAAAAGTGTAATACCAAGCGATCAAAAAGTGTTATGTACCCCAAAATGGTACCAATGAAAACATCAGCTCATCCCGCAAAAAATGAGCCCCCACATAAGACAATAACTCAAAATAAAAAAAACGTGGCTCCTGCAAACCATTCCATCAAAATCTGTGTTGTAAAATCCATATGGCGCTCCTTCTGTTTTGAGTCCTGCCATGTGCCCCCACAGCAGTTTACCACCACATATGGGGTGTTGCCGCATTCAGGAGAAAATGGGTAACTAATTATGGGGTGCTTTTCTCCTGTTACCCCTTATGAAAATACAAACAATTTGGGGCTAAAGCAACATTTTATTGGAAGAAATTAAATTTTTCATTTTCACAGCCAAGTGTTTCCAAATTCCGTAAAACACTTAGGGGGTCAAAGTGGCCAGTACCCCCTTAATATATTCGTTGAAGGGTGTAGTTTCCAAAATGGGGTCACTTTTTGAGGGTTTCCACTGTAGGGGTACGTCAGGGTCTCTCAATTACAAAATGGTGCCTAATAACTATTCTAGCAAAATCTGCCTCCAAAATCCGTATGGCGCTCCTTTCCTTCTGACCACTGCCACAAACCCATAGAGACGTTTACCACCACATATGGGGTATTTCTGTAAACTGCAGGATCAGAGCAATGTATATTGAGGTTTAGTTTGCTGTTAATCCTTGCTGTGTTGGAAGAAAAAAATTATTAACATGAATAATCTACCAAAAAAGTGAAATTTTGAAAATTCACCTCCATATTCCACCAATTCTTGTGGAACACCTCAAGGGTTAACAAAGTTTGTAACAGCAGTTTTTTATAATTTGAGGGGTGTAGTTTCTAAAATGGGGTCATTTATGGGGGGTTTCATTATGTAAGCCCCTCAAAATCACTTTATATCTGAATTGGTGCTTAAAAAAATGGTTTTGGAAAATTTGGTGAAAATGTGAAAAATGGCTTCTAAACTTCTAAGCCCTCTAACGTCCTAAAAAAGTAAAATGACATTTATAAAATGATGCCAACATAAAGTAGACATATGGGGAATGTAAAATAACTATTTTTGGAGGTATTACTATGTATTTTGAAAGTAGAGAAATTGAAATTTGGAAATTTTTCCAAATTTTTGGTAAATTTGGTATTTTTTTATAAATAAAAATGAAATATTTTGCCAAAAATTTACTACTGTCGTGAAGCACAATATGTGACGAGAAAACAATCTCAGAATGGCCTGGATAAGTAAAAGCGTTCCAAAGTTATTACCACATAAAGTGACACATGTCAGATTTGCAAAAAATGGCCTGGGCATGAAGGTGAAAACAGGCCCGGGGCTGAAGGGGTTAAAAATCTATTTTTATGCTACATGTGCTTTACTGATGGCCATGTGTTTGATTTAACTGGCATCCTGCTACAATTGTATATATGTCTTATATTCTAGGTTCTTCAAAGTAGTCACCTTTTGCTTTGATTACTGCTTTGCACACTCTTGGCATTCTCTTGATGAGCTTTAAGAGGTAGTCTCCTGAAATGGTTTTCACTTCACAGGTGTGCCCTGTCAGGTTTAATAAGTGGGATTTCTTGCCTTATAAATGGGGTTGGGACCATGAGTTGTGTTGGGCAGAAGTCAGGTGGATACATAGCTGATAGTCCTACTGAATAGACTGGCTGACATGAGGAGCGCCCCAGGAAAGGAAGACCAAGAGTCACCTTTGCTGCGGAGGAGAAGTTCATCCGAGTCACCAGCCTCAGAAATCGCAGGTTAACAGCAGCTCAGATTAGAGACCAGGTCAATGCCACACAGAGTTCTAGCAGCAGACACATCTCTACAACAACTGTTAAGAGGAGACTGTGTGCAGCAGGCCTTCATGGTGGAAACCACTGCTAAGGACAGGCAACAAGCAGAAGAGACTTGTTTGGGCTAAAGAACACAAGGAATGGACGTTAGACCAGTGGAAATCTGTGCTTTGGTCTGATGAGTCCAAATTTGAGATCTTTGGTTCCAACCACCGTGTCTTTGTGCGACGCAGAAAAGGTGAACGGATGGACTCTACATGCCTGGTTCCCACCGTGAAGCATGGAGGAGGATGTGTGATGTGGTAGGGTGCTTTGCTGGTGACACTGTTGGGGATTTATTCAAAATTGAAGGCATACTGAACCAGCATGGCTACCACAGCATCTTGCAGCGGCATGCTATTCCATGCGGTTTGAGCTTAGTTGGACCATCATTTATTTATCAACAGGACAATGACCCCAAACACACCTCCAGGCTGTGTAAGGGCTATTTGACCAAGAAGGAGATTGATGGGGTGCTACGCCAGATGACCTGGCCTCCACAGTCACCAGACCTGAACCCAATCGAGATGGTTTGGGGTGAGCTGGACCGCAGAGTGAAGGCAAAAGGGCCAACAAGTGCTAAGCATCTCTGGGAACTCCTTCAAGACTGTTGGAATACCATTTCAGGTGACTACCTCTTGAAGCTCATCAAGAGAGTGCCAAGACTGTGCAAAGCAGTAATCAAAGCAAAAGGTGGCTACTTTGAAGAACCTAGAATATAAGACATATTTTCAGTTGTTTCACACTTTTTTGTTAAGTATTAGAGATGAGCGAATGTGCTCGTAACGAGCACTGT
Source organism: Rhinella marina (assembly GCA_900303285.1). NCBI lineage: Eukaryota > Metazoa > Chordata > Amphibia > Anura > Bufonidae > Rhinella > Rhinella marina. The sequence goes on from ONZH01004409.1 coordinate 7,207, forward strand.
AGCGCTCGGCTCCCTGCGCTCGCATGGGCGCAGGCATCCGCTTCCGTCCTCCTCACCCGACGGAAGCCCATGCGAGCGCAGGGGAGCCGAGTGCTACAGTGCTCGTTACGAGGACGTTCGCTCATCTCTATTAAGTATACTAACATTCCACATGTGTCTAAAACCCGGAAGCGTTTCACAGACACCCCTAATCGGGTGTCTCTGAAATATGAAAATGCCTTCAGTTTTCAAAGTGAATCTATTCAATTTGGATCAATTAGTCATAAAGAAAATACCCAGAAAAACAAAAAATTCTTTAAAGAATGAGAAAGGTATCGACGTGTTCAAATTTAAAAGTAAAAAATTTGGCGTCACCGTGGCAAAACTGTTTTTTGTCGCTTTTTTTTTCTAAAAAACATATTTTTAAAAAAAATTTAAATATTTGTTTATTTGAAAAAAATTAATAAAGTTATACTCAGATTTCAGTTAATGCACATACATATTACTAGTGACCATACGGAGGTTGAATTTTTTCCCGTGTAATATGCTTGGAAAGTACAAACGTTTTTTTTCTGAATGTTTGGCTGTATGTGAGGGGGTCATAAATTAATTTGGTTAAACCAATTTTGTTTTTATTTTAGCTAACTACTCAAGAACCCGAAGCTGGCAAACATAGGTGAAAGAACGCGGACCGTAAGCCAAGTGGCAGTTTTCATTCTTTAACTCTTTAGCTAACATCAGTTAGTGCTCATTTGCCTTAAATTCTGTATTGTGTCTGCTATATTCATCTGTTATGTTTAGTGCCGTTATTACATTAGGATTCATTTGTCTCTGATATAATATCTTTTCTATTTTTATTATTTCCAATATTGTTATTCATTAAATGTTATTTCCCATACTGTCTGTTTGTGATTATTAAGTTACAAATGCTAAGAAATCCTAAAGAACCTTTAGGAGTGATGATAAAGTTCCACACTTCCTAATACAGACATGATATGAATTGTGGCTCTTCCAATGTAGTCATCTACTACAATGTCCCTGTAATCTACATTATGTAGGACGTACAAACACAAACTCTCCATCAGTGTATGAATGAGCACAGATCCAACATTAAACGAAAAATAAGTGCCCACAGGTGTATCTCGCCACTCTGCAACCTATCACGATGGAGACCCAACTTCGAGTGGATTCCCCACTCATATCAAATCCTTTGCAGGAAGGAAATGTTTTGGATCTACCAATTTAACACTTTAGGGTCATTCGGATTAAAGGAGTCATTGGAGTATATTAATTACTAAACTGTAGGTGCATACATACATTATGAAACATTAAAGAACAGTGATTTTTAGTATATTTTTATCACATTTTTTATTTACATATTGGTATTTTACTGCAGATTCACCATGTTATGTCATTTATTAATTAGGGGGGTATTTTATGAAATTTAAATCTATATTAACTTGAACATTTACTGAGCAAAATGAAGGCCCACTCACCAACTAATTTACTTTATCTTATTCGTTTTTACAGTAACTGTATTATCTGTATATATTGGATTGATTTTATGGACCCTTCTAGTGAACGTATGGATTTATTTTATCAGAATTCACTCACATCTGCTGCTATATATATATATATTTCTCCATGGGATAGATTAGAAAATCCTGCCATTTTAGAACACTTTCTCCCCCCCCCCCCCCATTCTGGTGCACCTGTACAGCCTGAGTCATACAAGTCAGGGATAGGTGGGACTCACAGCCTCCTCCCATTGTATGTGCGATTTCACGCTGGTGGTAACTAGGAGTAGGTCACTGTGTGTCGGCCTGTATGCTCCTTCCGTAATTGCCCATACGGCATAGGTAGGTTAGCGTTAGGTCCCGGGCCACTCCGAGATACCTTGACACGGTGCTTGGGCTCCAGTCAGGGGCGGTCTTGGGCACCACACATCGTATGCATTTGCGTAGGGCCCCCGGCGTCCAAGGGGGCCCCCACGCTCTTCTCTTGCGCCGGTGCCCAAGACCGCCCGCAGAGGGAGATGAGCGCTTCCATTGTGGAAGCGCTCATCTCCATAGTCATCTGTATCGCCGTCCTCAGGACGGCGATACAGATGCCTGTATTGTACTGGGGCAGGGGAGGGAGAGGCGTCTCCCCCTGCCGTTCCTCTGATAGGCTGCAGGCACTGGGCTGCAGCCTATCAGAGGCCGGCTCAGGCGGCGCGATGACGTCATCGCGCCGCCTGAGCCGTACAGCGCGGGACACAGGCCGGAAGAGCCTGCTCGCATCGCTGCCAGCACCATGGAGGTAAGTATAAGTGTTAATTTTTTTTTTATTGTAGCAGTCACCGACCGGAGCTCAATTGGGGGCACTGAGCATTTTTACTGGCACATGGGGGCATTTTACTGGCACATGGGGGCATTTTACTGGCACATGGGGGCATTTTTACTTGGCACATGGGGCATTTTACTGGCACATGGGGGCACTGGGGGCATTTTACTGGCACGGGGCCATTTTTACTGCACATGGGGGCATTTTTACTGGCACATGGGGGCATTTTTACTGGCACTGGGGCATTTTACTGGCACGGGCATTTTTACTGGCACATGGGGGCATTTTTACTGCACATGGGGCACTGGGGCATTTTTACTGGCACTGGGGGCACTTCTTACTGGCACATGGGGGGCACTGGGGCACTTCTTACTGGCACATGGGGCACTGGGGCATTTCTTACTGGCACATGGGGGCACTGGGGCATTTCTTACTGGCACATGGGGGCACTGGGGGCATTTCTTACTGGCACATGGGCGGGGCACTTCTTACTGGCACATGATTTTGAGGGGGAATCAATGGGGGGAACTTCTGGCGCATTATTGGGGCATTTCTTACTGGCATATAATTTGGGGGGCATCTATGGGTGGGGAGCACTTCTTACTGGCACATTGGAAGCATTATTACTTCTGGGGCACAGTGGGGACATTAGTACTGTGGGGGGCACTATTACGGTGGGGGCACCTGGCACAGTATCAGCGCAGTTATTTCTGGGGGACGTTATGTTCACACTATTACGGGACAGTATTTGCTGGGCGCAGTTATTTTAGGACACTGTGTGCCAATAATTATTTTAGGGCACTATCTGTGTGGTACTAGTGGCACAGTACTGGGGTGGTAGGATGATTTGTCCAGAAGATGGGAGGATGATGGAAAAGTAGTAAACTAAGATTTTTTTCTGTCAAACTGCAGAGATAAGAAATGGCTGAAAAATGGCGTCTGGTCTGAAAGGAGAAGATGAGGAAAGAGAAGATCTACATCCGAGGAGACGTCACTGGATGTAAGAGGTATGAGGCGCTGTATTATACTGGATGTAAGAGGTATGAGGCGCTGTATTATACTGGATGTAAGAGGTATGGGGCGCTGTATTATACTGGATGTAAGAGGTATGGGGCGCTGTATTATACTGGATGTAAGAGGTATGAGGCGCTGTATTATACTGGATGTAAGAGGTATGAGGCGCTGTATTATACTGGATGTAAGAGGTATGGGGCGCTGGATTATACTGTATGTAAGAGGTATGAGGCTGTATTACCCTGGATGTAAGAGGTATGGGGCACTGTATTATACTGGATGTAAGAGGTATGGGGCGCTGTATTATACTGGATGTAAGAGGTATGGGCGCTGTATTATACTGGATGTAAGAGGTATGGGGCGCTGTATTATACTGGATGTAAGAGGTATGGGGCGCTGTATTATACTGGATGTAAGAGGTATGGGGCGCTGTATTATACTGGATGTAAGAGGTATGGGGCGCTGTATTATACTGGATGTAAGAGGTATGGGGCGCTGTATTATACTGGATGTAAGAGGTATGGGGAGCTGTATTATACTGGATGTAAGAGGTATGGGGAGCTGTATTATACTGGATGTAAGAGGTATGAGGGCGCTGTATTATACTGGATGTAAGAGGTATGAGGCGCTGTATTATACTGGATGTAAGAGGTATGGGCCTGTATTATACTGGATGTAAGAGGTATGGGGCCTGTATTATACTGGATGTAAGAGGTATGGGGCGCTGTATTATACTGGATGTAAGAGGTATGGGGCACTGTATTATACTGGATGTAAGAGGTATGGGGCGCTGTATTATACTGGATGTAAGAGGTATGAGGCGCTGTATTATACCTGGATGTAAGAGGTATGGGGCCGCTGTACTTATACTGGTATGTAAGAGGATGGGGCGCTGGTATTATACTGGATGTAAGAGGTATGGGGCGCTGTATTATTATCTGGAATGTAAGAGGTACTGAGGCTGTATTACCGCTGGATGTAAGAGGTATGGGGGCGCTGCTATTATACTGGATGTAAGAGGTATGGGGGCGCTGTTATTAGACTGGATGTAAGAGGTATGGGGAGCTGTATTATACTGGATGTAAGAGGTATGGGGCGCTGTCTTACTGGATGTCAGAGGTATGGGGAGCTGTATTATACTGGATGTAAGAGGTATGGGCGCTGTTATTATACTGGATGTAAGAGGTATGGGGCGTCTGTATTATTACTGGATGTAAAGAGGTATTGGGGCGCTGTAAATGTAAGAGGTGGGAGCTGTATTATACTGGATGTAAGAGGTATGGGGCGCTGTATTATACTGGATGTAAGAGGTATGGGGCGCTGTATTATACTGGATGTAAGAGGTATGAGGCGCTGTATTATACTGGATGTAAGAGGTATGAGGCGCTGTATTATACTGGATCTAAGAGGTATGGGGCTCTGTATTATACTGGATGTAAGAGGTATGAGGCTCTGTATATACTGGATGTAAGAGGTATGGGACGCTGTATTATACTGGATGTAAGAGGTATGAGGCGCTGTATTATACTGGATGTAAGAGGTATGGGGCGCTGTATTATACTGGATGTAAGAGGTATGGGGCGCTGTATTGTACTGGATGTAAGAGGTATGGGGCGCTGTATTGTACTGGATGTAAGAGGTATGGGGCGCTGTATTATACTGGATGTAAGAGGTATGAGGCGCTGTATTATACTGGATGTAAGAGGTATGAGGCGCTGTATTATACTGGATGTAAGAGATATGGGGCGCTGTATTATACTGGATGTAAGAGGTATGGGGCGCTGTATTAGGCGGGGGGGGCCCCAAGCTGAACTCTTGCACCAGGGCCCATGAGCCTTTAGCTACGCCCCTGCAGCCCAGCCAATAGAGAGCTGGGAGTCTGGGACACGCCATAGGCTGTGGGCAACCTTGACCCCCCCCTCCAGTGAGGTGTAGGGGGTGTGTCATTGGGGGGGGGCGTGTCATCAGAGGCCGTGTCATCAGGGGTGTGAGGTGTCATTGGGTGGGGCCCCCCAGACATAACTTCGCTTAGGGCCCCAGAAATGCCAAGACCGCCCCTGGCTCCAGTATGTTCTTGATATAAGAATATATTGGCGAAAGTCTAATTTAAATATCAGCATGAGGGTTTAGCCGTATATTGTCAATTGCATCTACTGTTGCAGTGCACCTTTTTCCACGATTTGTTAGAAAATCCTTTATGCCCAGAACTCCGGTGCATGGAAGTGTAGAAGCTTCGGACATCACTTCCGGTTCTAGCAAATGCCCGGTGCGTTCCAGGGTGGACCCCCATAAACAGGAAGAAGGATGCTTTCCACTTGGACTGCAGACATCACTTCCGGTTCTGGCGTTCACACGCGCCGAGAGAAAATGCTATAAATGTGTGAGTTTTTTGTATGTTTATTGTATGTCTATCTGGATACATAATATTGTAACCCCAAAAAGCTTTGAGCCACATATTATTTGTTAATAAAGGGATTGATCTGAAGCCTTGGAAGTTGTGCTGCCATCAATCTCCACCATTTTCCATGCGATCCTGGCCGGGGGGCCGGGGGGGCGGGGCCTGAAAGTCTTGCAGGTGTCGAGTTTATCCTGCAGACTACCCCCCAGCGAAGGGAGTGCTAAATTTGTAGGAACCTGCAGTATCATATTATTATTTGGCATCAGCCGATACCACCGTATTGTGATCCATTAAATAGATATTAAAGGCCATTTTTCATTATTTGATACATTTTATCATTGGAATATATATTTTTTTTATTCTTGTAATACTCTTTATGCTACAATACCCGCTTTACCATTGTCTAACTCAGGATACCTTTGTTCTTACACATAAGGAGTGGCGCTTTACTATCTCTTATAGTAGACAGATTGTACACGCTTGTCAACTCACACCACCGATATCGGTTCTCTAATTCTTACTTCTAAATATCCCCCCCCCCCAATCTCAAAACATACACCTCTACCCAGGTCTTCTACCTCATCTTTAATGCAATAATCTGCTCTAGCTAACAGCACACTTCCAGTACAGTCTATTACCTCTAGTCATAGGGTATTTGTACAATTAGTCAGTAATGCTGCAACTCTTCTTAAACCAGTGGTTTTTACATTGACTGTTCAGTACTGCTGGGAAATGCTTTTCTAGTGATGGCCGGAAGGTCCCCCGCCAAAAATATTCAGTGTGATCTGGGTGGCCGGACACATCCATCAGCCGCACGGGCCAATACAGACTTTGGTCAACATCAGCTGAGTCTACTCAATCTGCCTCCAGCGGTGAGAACCAACCCTACTCAAGATCAGGAGACCAACGTTCCTCAAGAGTTCGCAGAGGACAGAGAGGTGGACCCCACAATACGTCTTAGATCACCACCCGATCCCAGGTAAACTCACTCGTGGTTAACATTTCTTCCTATACATTGGGACCGGCCGAGTTCTCTCTACTAGAGAAGGGTCTTTCATTCTGTCCCTCTAACCAGATCGATACTTTCCAACTGGACCTTGACCTCCAGAGACTTTACAAAATATTAGACAGATACATTTCTAAGCCAATTCAGCTGTTACTGTTTCTACAACCACACAACCAAAGGCTATGGTATCTATCCATGACCTCGACTTACGAAACAAGAGTCATTTCATGCCCCCATAAAAGGACAACCTCCAACTGAAACATTCATTGGTCTAGTCCAGAAGGATCTCCTCAAATTCCAGAGGTACCTAGAGAGGCAAATTCACACACAATCTTGACAACACCGAGAAACAAGGTCTCATATCTTATTTTTTGCAAAGAAATTTTGAAACCAGCAAATAAGGGTGGGGCCTTAATGATCATGGACAAAACAAATATATTGCAGAGATACGTCAACTGAATGACCAGATTGTATACCACAAACTCACCAAAGGACCCCACCTCTGATATAGCAAGTAAAATAACCAAGGTGTGGTCACATTTTAAACGAGTAAACGTGATTGCACTATTTATTTTTTCTCTTCTCCAGGGTGCTGCACAGGTGAGTAATTAGGGTGTGGCTATCTAATTAGGAGAAGTTAAATAGCCAGTCTTGTGGGCAGTTCAGTCCTTTGAATCCAGAGGGAAAAAAAAAACAAAAAACACTGGTTTCCCACTTATAAAAGCAGAGATAATACGCGAGTTTGAGCGTTCGCGTGTTTGACTTTTAAGTGTGTGGTTGAATTAAGTTTGTGACTTTAGATTGCGTGACTTCAGATTCGGGAACTTTAAAAGGGACTACAGTAAGTCTTTCCATATCATTGTATTTTTTCGCTTTTGCTTTGTGTAATCCCCATTAGAATGGCTTCCATCATTGACAGCGCAGTCCAGTGCACATCTTGTCTGATGTATGCAGTCCTGGAACAGCCGTTTAAGGGTGCATATATTTGTTCAAAATGTGAGCAAATTGTCTGCTTGGAATCGCACATCGTGTATCTAAGCGGGCGAATTTCAACGCTGAGAAGCACTGACAATTTGGAAGAGTTTGCTGCTCAGTGAGAAAGCACTCTATGGGGTAGATGTGGGGGAGGGTGATCGTGAGGAGGCCCAGGAAAGTGAGGTAGCTAGCAGGGTAATAGTTAGAAAGCGGGTTAGAGGGAAAAGTGCTAGGGAGGCTAGCCCTGATCTGACACACCCCAACAAGTTTGGTAGATGAGGGGGATGTTACTTCAGGGAGAGCACTGCTGCAGCCGGACACTTCCTCTGCCCGTCAGGGGAATGTCAGCTCCAGTAAGCAGGGGGCCAGGAGAGCAGGCCAGACAGGTGCTGGTAGTGGGCGACTCCATTATTAGGGGTACAGAGAGGGCAATCTGTCACAAAGACCGGGATTGTCGGATGGTGTGCTGCCTTCCAGGCACTCGAGTTCGGCACATCGTGGATCGGGTTGACAGATTACTGGGAGGGGCTGGAGAAGATCCAGCAGTCATGGTCCATATCGGTACCAATGACAAAGTTAGAGGTAGGGGGAGCGTCCTTAAAAATGATTTTAGGGATTTAGGGCTTAAGCTTAGGGCAAGGACCTCCAAGGTAGTGTTTTCCGAAATACTGCCTGTACCACGAGCCACACAAGAAAGGCAGCGGGAGATTAGGGAGTTAAACAAGTGGCTCAAGAACTGGTGTAGGAAGGAGAGGTTTGGGTTCTTGGAGAACTGGGCCGACTTCTCTGTCGGCTACAGGCTCTACCGTAGGGATGGGCTGCACCTCAATGGGGAAGGGGCAGCTGTTTTGGGGGAGAAGATGGCTAGAAGGCTGGAGGAGTGTTTAAACTAGGGACTGGGGGGAGGGTAACTACATTATAGGAGGGGAAGATAGTGCAGATAGAGACCTGGGGCAAGGTAATGGAACTGGGGGAGGAATGGAAGGAGGAACTAGAACAGATCAGAAGGAAAGGTGTAGGGTAAAAATTATACATTAACCTCTTAAGTGTATGTACACTAATGCCAGAAGCCTGACTAATAAAACTGGTGAACTGGAATTAGTGATGTGTGAGGAGAACTATGACATAGTGGGAATAACTGAGACATGGCTGGATGATAGCTATGACTGGGCAGTTAATGTACAGGGTTACAGTCTGTTTAGAAAGGATCGCCAAAACCGGAGAGGGGGAGGGGTCTGCCTTTATGTAAAGTCCTGTCTAAAGCCCACACTGCGGGAAGATATAAGTGAGGGACATGAAGATGTGGAGTCACTGTGGGTAGAAATAAATGGAGCCAAAAACAATAAAATACTAATAGGAGTTTATTATAAACCACCTAATATATCAGAGACCACAGAAAATCTACTTCTAAATGAAATAGACGAGGCGGCAAATCATAATGAGGTCGTTATTATGGGGGACTTCAACTACCCAGATATAGACTGGGAAACTGAGACCTGTACATCTCATAAAGGAAACAGGTTCTTGGAAATAACCAAAAGACAATTACCTTTCCCAACTGGTTCAGGACCCGACTAGAGGAACGGCCATACTGGAATTAGTATTAACCAATAGACCTGACAGAACAACAGGTGTGCAGGTCGGGGGACACCTGGGAAACAGTGACCATAATATAACAACCTTCCAACTGTCATTCAAAAGAGCGTTTCTTCAGGGAGGAACAAAAATACCAAACTTCAAAAAAGCTAAACTTAGCCAACTAAGAGAGGCCATAGGTCTAACAAACTGGGACAAAGTCCTCAAAAATAAAAATACAGCCACAAAATGGGATATTTTTAAAAGCATCCTAATATCTAATTGTGAGAGGTACATACCATATAGGAATAAAAGGTTAAGGAACAAGAAAAAAAAACAATGTGGATAAATAGAACTGTAAAGAAAGCAATAAATGACAAAAAGAAAGCATTTAAATCACTAAAACAGGAGGGGAGCGAGGAAGCATTGAAAAACTATAAGGAAAAAAATAGAATATGTAAAAGACACATAAAAACAGCCAAACTAGAGACCGAGAGATTAATCGCCAAAGAGAGTAAAACTAACCCTAAAATGTTCTTCAATTATATAAATGGTAAAAAGTATAAACCTGAAGGTGTCGGCCCCTTACAGAGTAATGAGGGGGGAGTTGCAGAGAGCGATGAGGAGAAAGCGAAGCTACTAAATAACTTTCTCCACTGTATTCACTGAGGAAAGTAAACTGTCAGATGAAATGCAGAGTATAAAAGTAAATTCCCCTTTAAAAGTGTCCTCTTTGACCCAGAAAGAGGTACAGCGGCGTCTTAAAAATATTAAAATAGACAAATCACCAGGACCGGATGGCATACACCCCCGTATCCTAAGAGAATTAAGTAATGTCATCGACAGACCCTTATTTCTGATATTTAAGGACTCTATACTGACGGGGAGTGTTCCACAGGATTGGTGCATAGCAAATGTGGTGCCAATATTCAAAAAGGGTCCAAAAACAGAGCCTGGAAACTATAGGCCGGTAAGTTTAACATCTGTAGTGGGTAAACTGTTTGAGGGTTTTCTGAGAGATGCTATCTTGGAGTACCTCAATGAAAATAAGCATATAACTCCGTATCAGCATGGCTTCATGAGGGATCGGTCATGTCAAACCAATTTAATCAGTTTCTATGAGGAGGTAAGTTCTAGACTTGACCTCAGCAAATCAATGGATGTCGTATATCTGGACTTCTCCAAAGTGTTTGACACGGTACCACATAAAAGGTTAGAATATAAAATGAGAATGCTTGGCCTGGGAGAAAATGTCTGTATGTGGGTAAGTAACTGGCTTAGTGATAGAAAACAGAGGGTGGTTATTAATGGTACATACTCAGATTGGGTCACTGTAACTAGTGGGGTACCACAGGGGTCAGTATTGGGCCCTATTCTCTTCAATATATTTATTAATGATCTTGTGGAAGGCTTGCACAATAAAATATCAATTTTTGCAGATGACACTAAACTGTGTAAAGTAATTAACACAGAGGAGGACAGTACACTGCTACAGATGGATCTGGATAGACTGGAGGCTTGGGCAGAGAAGTGGCAGATGAGGTTTAACACTGACAAATGTAAGGTTATGCATATGGGAAGGAATAATGCAAGTCACCAGTACATACTAAATGGTAAAGCACTGGGTAACTGACATGGAAAAGGACCTAGGAATTTTAGTGAACAGCAAACTAAGCTGCAGAAACCAGTGTCAGACAGCTGCTGCCAAGGCCAATAAGATAATGGGTTGCATCAAAAGAGACATAGATGTCCGTGATGAGAACATAGACCTGTCACTTTACAAATCACTAGTCAGACCACACATGGAGGACTGTGTACAGTTCTGGGCTCCTGTGAACAAGGCAGACATAGCAGAGCTGGAGAGGGTTCAGAGGAGGGCAACTAAAGTAATAACTGGAATGGGTGGACTACAGTACCCAGAAAGATTATCAAAATTAGGATTATTCACTTTAGAAAAAAGACGACTGAGGGGAGATCTAATAACTATGTATAAATATATCAGAGGTCAGTACAGAGATCTCTCCCATCATCTATTTATCCCCAGGACTGTGACGAGGGGACATCCTCTGCGTCTGGAGGAAAGAAGGTTTGTACACAAACATAGAAGAGGATTCTTTACGGTAAGAGCAGTGAGACTATGGAACTCTCTGCCTGAGGAGGTGGTGATGGTAAGTTCACTATAAGAGTTTCAGAGAGGCCTGGATGTATTTCTGGAGGTAATAATATTACAGGTTATAGTTACTAGAGAGGGGTCGTTGATCCAGGGAGTTATTCTGATGTCTGATTGGAGTCGGGAAGGAATTTTTCCCCCTAAAGTGAGGAAAATTGGCTTCTACCTCACAGGGGTTTTTTTGCCTTCCTCTGGATCAACTTGTAGGAAAACAGGCCGAACTGGATGGACAGAGGGCTTTTTTCGGCCTTACAAACTGTTTCATTTTCATGAAGTGGGAATCATTGACGATCCAACTGTTACTTTTCTTACTAAATCCTGTCCTATTACACCAGTATTTTACATCCTACAGACGGTCCATAAGGATCTCCATAATCCACCGGGTCGCTCCCCTTGCAATTTTCTTAGAGAATTCTGACTCCTCATCAAAAAAAAAAAAAAAAAAAAAAAAAAAAAAAAAAGGGGAGGGGGGGGGGGGTCCTTCTTATTGGATACATCTGCCTTCCTGGAATTCGTGGGAAATACACCACCAGTGGTGCTTGTCAGCCATACAACACGTTCTTTCCATTAACAATATGGATCCGTTGATTAACCTTTGTACTAAATGACTGAAACTGATAATGTTCAATAACTTCTCACTTTCAGAATGACTTATTTACAGCAACAGGGTACCGCAATGGGGTCCAATGTGGCGCCTCCCTATATCAACGCATTTACGTCCCATTTTGAAGAAACCTTCTTATACCCCGATATTAACTTCATCTCATATGCCAAAATTTGGAAACGTTATATTGACGATATTTTTTGCATATGGGAGGGCCCATTAGACCCCTTGCTCCATTTCCACACCTTTCTAAATTCACTATATCCTGAATTGAAGTTCACAATCCATTACGATACTACTGCCATCCATTTTTTTAGATACCACGGTCACATCGGGCAAACTTATGACAGACCTATACAGGAAACCTACTGATTGTAATAATTTATTACATTTCACCAGCTTTCATCCATTAAGTACAAAAAAAAAAATCCCTTACACATTCTAAATTTAACCGCGTTCTCCGCATTGTCAAAACTGATTCTGTACGACAGTTAAGATTAAACGAAATGAGACAACGGTTTATCGAAAGAGGCTACCCACGTTTACTTTGGTACAATAAATAATCCACTGATCCAAAACCCCCTACCAAATGTCCACGGATTCCATTTGTCCACACACAGGGCTCCTATATTCAGATATACAGGACACGGTTTGGTATACACCGTACTTTGAAAGCTTATAATTATGCCTGACCAGTTCTCTAGCCTCAGTGTCCCTAATTCTGCCAGTGCTATATTTCCCTGAACTGGGATTATAAGCTTTCAAAGTACGCTGTATACCAAACAGTGTCCTGTATATAAATATAGGAGAACTGTGAGACTAAGACTCCTTGAGGTTAAAAGCTGAACATATGGGATCGCTGATATTTTTAAAGGGAATTATGGGTTCTTTTATTTTATGAGAATCAATAAAAAGTATGTTTTAAGGGAGAAACAAATATGTACATGTCAAGTACGGGTTTCAGTAGTGCTTGCACTGAATGTAAACAGAATGACAAAATTGGCCTACATGTACAAAGGGTTATTGTAAAAGACTAGATTTGAGGGCGGGGGGGGACCCCAATTTTCAACCCTGTTTAATCGTGATACTAATTTAATTAACTGGATAGATTATGGCACAATTATTTTTAGCTGAAGCAAGTCAAGTTTTTTCCACTGGCATATTACCGATTAATACCTTTGATATAAATCAAGCGTTCAAAGAGCTTAATAAAACATATAAGAGGTATATACGGTCTATTTGGGAGATTACCAGTCTCGAGACGTACCTACAACAAAACATAGTATACAGAGGCATGCGTATAAACATTACCCCCAACTCCCACCAAGACGATCCGGAATTTATAAAAGGGTGGGAATCAGTTCTGACGGAAAACTCCTTACGTATGCAAGCATACCTTTTAGAATATGGAAAAAAGTTAGTGGCTAGTATTTCCCAACATTTAGAGAAAGAGATTAAAGAAATACAAGTCTTTCGTACACAACCAGATTTTGGGACCCTTGAAAATAGATTACACAAAAAATAAAAAAAAATAAAAGTATATATATATATATAAAGCTCTGCAGAGTGAGCATCAAAGAGAAAACATTAAAAAATATATACGCGACAAAAATACTGAAACTGGTCAAATTTAAAAAATACCAACCTTAGACCTTTCAGCAATCCAACCACTAAACTGTCTCATTACACTGATATTTCGGAATCAGAAGTATCAGAAACAAGTACACAAAAAGCAGGAACAAAAAGAAAGGCTAAGAATAGATCAGTTCCTTACCAAAGAGCAAGGAAAAAAAATAATTCTAATTTTGAGTATAGTCCAAAATGTCATAAATATGGAACAGGCCCAACAAAACTATAGTCAGAATCAGGGGGTCCCAAATCCATCAAACGGGGAAAGAGTACAGGCCATCTCCTCCTTTGGATCCTCTTCATCCTCAGTACTATCCCAACAAAATAACACCCTGTCAACAGTGCCAATATGATCCAGCAACGCCTTTTTAGTGCCAGGAATCCAATTTGAGGGATCGGGACAAGAGGGCTAACAGGGGAAGTCGTAGTAGCTGATGTCGGTTCAGAGGGAATGCAAAATTATCAATTTATCTGGAATAGAATTGAAAAGTGAACATGTTAGCCTTATACAAAAGGCCTAACTTTTACACCAGCGCCATAGTTTTACATGGGTAAAGGACGTGAACCTTTTTGCGAGAAAGTTTGCCCTTTATAAAGAATTTAAAAATAAAGTGACCCTACTGTAATCTATCAAAAAGAGAAAAGAGCGATTTTTAGTTCTTGAGGAATTAGAATTTGGAGATATGGAAGTAATGCTTCCAGAAGCACCATTTAGTTCCTTATCACCACAATCAAGATAAACACCTCCTATTACCAAATATGCTAGCATCCAAACCTTTGTAGATCTAGTAACAGATCAAGAAAAAAAAAAAACACTAAAAAAGGCATTATTAAGAAATAATTTGACAAATGAGAAAAATGCATTACAATCCTTAATGGACGATAATGATTTGAAGATAAAACCCTCTGATAAAGGAGGAATGTGGTGCTGATGAGCAAGCATGGATTACAAAAAGATGGTTATGGATTTGCTTAATGATGGGAATACTTATGAATTACTCACAGAAAATCCCACAGTAAAATATACACAGGAACAAATACAAATATTAATGTCGGCCAAGGACCATGGGTTAATTTCTTCTGATGAGTATAAAGTACTCTTTAATCCTAAACCAACATTCTACGCCATTCCGAAGGGGCACAAGAAAAGATATCCTAATCCTATTCCTGGAAGGCAGATAGTATCTGGCAACCAGACCTCTGTGAGGGAATCAGCGAATACGTCAACCAGATTGTGGCCCCCATTTGTCCCCAGTCTCACATCCTATTTAAAAGATACAAAAGATGTTCTAGTCAAACTGCAGGGTCTTTATGTTCGTGAGACGACCAAAATAGCCAGCCTGGATGTAGAGGCACTTTATACAAGCCTACAGCATGAATTAGCTTTGCAGGCAATGAACTATTATTTGAGCACTAAGGGCACACAATAAACATAATGAATTAAATTCTCCACTTACTACGGTTTTCTTTTAAAAACACAAAATTATTTCACTTTTGACGGAAAATTTTATTTACAGGTCACCGGAACGGCCACGATTTGTGCACCAAATTTCACAAATTTTTAGGGTGGTGGGAGGAAAAAAAAATTAGTTTTAACGGAGGAAAATTATGATTTGACTAAACACATTACGTTTTGGGGTCGTTACATAGACGACGTTTTTATTTTTTGGGAAGGTACACATCACGATCTTCACCAGTTTGTACCAGTTCTCAATGACAACAGAGTAGGCCTAAAATTTACGGCTGAAATTCAGGAAACAAGTCTTATTTCTCTGGATCTCACTTTGACCCTGCAGTCTGATGGAAGCATATCTACACAGGTCTATAGGAAAAGCACTTTAACTAATAGCTTTTCCAATGTAAAAAGCTATCATCCCGAACCTTTGAAAAAAGCAATTCCTATAGAACAGTATTTACGAGCGAAAAGAAATTGCTCAAATGATGAAGCATTCCAACGTGAATGCGATTTATTGTATCAAAGATTCCTGGCACGGGGCTATCCTAAGAAAACATTACATGGGCTTATAATAGAGCTAAAAATATGGAAAGGAATGAACTACTTAAGGATAAAAAGTCAGATAGTACACAAAAACGTTGTATTGGCACCTTGGACATACAAGCTGATAAGGTAAAACAAATAGTTAAACGACATTGGCATGTGCTGAGGATCTATGGGAGGTAATACTGCAGAATCCTGCGGTCACTTACAGACACGGTACCAATTTGAAGGATCAATTGGTACATAGCCACTTTCAATTAGATCGGAGGATTCAAAAGGGCACTTACCCCTGTGGCAATTGTACATTTTGTGGTAAGATGAAAGTAACTAAGGAATTTATTAATCCAGTAGATCAGAAGAAAATCTCATTAAAGGATTATATTAACTGTAGAACTACTGGAGTAGTGTACGCAATCAGTTGCAACTGCCCCAATATAATATATATATATATATATATATATATGCACTGTACAAGAACTGAGGAGAAGAATCTCCAAGCATTTTAGTGATATAAACAAAAAAGCTGAAACGCCTCTTTCTAGACACATGACAAATATTCATGGAGGTGACAGTAGTAGCCCCAGGTTTTGGAGAGTCAGTAAAGTTGTACTAGGCCCCAGACAAGGAGATATTGATCATAAATTATTACAGGCAGAAACCAAGTGGATATATAGACTCAAAAGCTTAGCTCCGGGTGGACTAAATGAGGGATTTACCTTCGCATCCTTTTTATAGTATCACATTCCCAGTAAATAATGTTAGATGATCAGTGCTGATTTAGAACCAATTATATTAGATGGTATTAAGCAGGGCTATCTTTTGAGATGATATAGATAGATATAAATCTATATAGATATCGATATCTTAATTTTTTTTACTCTTTACCCCCTCCCAAAAAATCTCTACCTACCTTGACTGTGGATAGAATTCATATTGAGTGTATATTTAGAATTGGGCATATATTGTTTTTATAGATTGATCATAAGGATAATAACTCATCTTTAAGGTCCCATTGGAGAGTGAAAATTAATTGCCAGTTTTAAAATCATGATCTTAGGGAAACTGTTAAAAATCAGAATTATGGAACTTAAATATAAATCATGGGTCATAATATGATTAAATGAGACATTATGGAATATATTGATCATAAATAATAATTATGTCTAATTATAATTAAGTAGAGAGTATCAATGGTTAAAATTAAATGATACTGTATATAATGAGAAAGCAAAAATTACTTACCGGTAATTGTTTTTCCAGAAACCCATGACTGCACCATTGCGACTAGGACCTCCCATCGAGGACAGGAAACTTGCTAACATATAAAAAGGTACACATCCCTACCTCACCTCAGTTATACAAAATGACAAACTCCGGAGGTGAGAAACAAACTTAAACCAGAGAAGGGGAGAAACTTTCCCTCATCCCTATAACTTTTTTTTTTACACTTAATGGGCAGGAAATTTTTTGGGGTGCCGTCATAGGTTTCTGGAAAAACAAATACCGGTAAGTAATTTTTGCTTTCCCTTCACCCATGACGGCACCCTCGCGAGACTCAAAAATAAACATATTAGGGAGGGACCACAGCCTGCAGCACCTTCCTCCCAAAGGCTGCATCCGAATTTAGATTCAGACTATAATGTCTTAAAAAAAAAAAAAAAAAAAAAAAAAAGCAAGCGGAGAACTCCACGTAGCCGCCCTACAAATCTGGGCCAGAGAGGCATCTGCCCTTTCTGCCCAGGATGTCGACACAGACCTCGTGGAATGGGCCCCAAATCCAACCGGAGGGGGGGGGGGCCGGAAGACCCTGAGAAGAGTAGGCCAAGATAATGGGCTCCTTAACCCATTTAGCAATGACTCTAATAGAGGCCTTACACCCCTTATATCGTCCTGAAAACTGAAGCAGACCAGGAACGGAACAACCACCCCCTAGAACATCCCATCCGGAGGACAGGAAACCTAAAACTGAGGTGAGGTAGGGGTGTGTACCTTTTTATATGTTAGCAGGTTTCCTGTCCTCGATGGGAGGTCCTAGTCGCAAGGGTGCCGTCATGGGTGAAGGGAAATTAAAATATAGGATTCTATACAGGAGTAGTCAGAGTAATCCAAGAAGTGGAAGCCAAGTTCCGTGACATGCGCAAATAGTACATAACAAGTTGGACGGAGATTAAGTCCAATGACATGCGCAATGAAATAGCAGAGAGTTTGCAGAAACTAAGTCCTCTGACATGCACAGTTGAGGTTGGGTACGGAGCGGCAGCTAAGTCCGCTTCCATGCGCGGGGAGGATTAATGGCTGACCTAGGCAAGTGCGTTGGAGGGTGATCGGGCCAATGTGCCCAATTAAAGGATGAGAAAACATCCTATGTGGAGATACAAAATAGCGATGTGGCTGTACATTGGCCCGGTACAGCCAATGTCACAATCAGAGGCTTTATAGTCCCTGCCCTACCCCCTTAGAAGTCATTGCTGCCCTAAACCCCTGAAGACGCCTTTGAGATGGCGAAACATGTCAGGGGGGGCAGTGAGAGGGTTTTTTTTTTAGACAGAGATCCACCCCAGTTCAGGGAAATATAGCACTGGCAGAATTAGGGACACTGAGGCTAGAGAACTGGTCAGGCTTAATTCTAAGCTTTTAAAGTACGGTGTATACCAAGCCGTGTCCTGTATATATGACTATAGGAGCACTGAACTGCAACTTGACCTCTGACAACATGCCAAAAATCCACCCTGCGACCAAAGCCTTGATCATCAAGAGGCTGAAGACCAGATCTACTTCAGAGGAGGCTGGCACCTTTAATGTGTCTCAGCGTACAAAGAATTAAAAAAAGATTTGAAGAGACTGGAGATGTTTTTGACAAGCCCAGGTCTGGCAGACCCCGCAAGACAACTGCTCAGGAGGAACGTTTGTTGGTTTGAAAATCAATAGCCAGCCCCTCTTCCACTGCAGCAGAGCTCCAACAGGCCTGGTCACCTCAAGTCCCTGTGTCAACTAGAACAGTTTGTAGGATTCGGTCTCGAAATGGCCTCCATGGTGGAATCAGTGCCCAGAAGCCAGCATTAAATAAAAGGCAATTAAAAAAACCGTGTGGCATTTGCCAAGGCCCACAGCCTACTAAACGGATGGAAAAGTGGCAGAAGGTGGATTTCTCAGATGAATCTTCAGTTGAAAAACACCACAGCCGCCACAAATAGTGCAGGAGACCTACTGGAGCCCGTATGGATCCTAGATACACCCAGAAAACTGTTAAGTTTGGTGGTGGAAAGATCATGGTCTGGGGTTACATTCAGTATGGGGGTGTGCAAAACATTTGCAAGGTGGAAGGCAATATCAATAGCCTAAAATATCAAGAAGTATTAGCTACCTCTTACATTCCCAATCATAAGAGGGGTCACATTCTGCAGCAGGATGGTGCTCCATCTCATACATCCATCTCTACAACAAAGTTCCTCAAGGCAAGGAAGATCAAGGTGCTCCAGGACTGACTGGTCAAGTGGTCAGCCCAGTCACCAGACACGAACATCATTCAGCATGTTTGGGGTAGGATGAAAGAGGAAGCTTGGAAGACAAAATCAAAGAATCATGATGAACTCTGGGAGGCATGCAAGACTGCATTCTCTGCTATTCCTGATGACGTCATCAATAAATTGTATGAATCATTGCCCGAAATGCATGGATGCCGTCCTTCAAGCTCATGGAAGTCACACAAAATATTAAAGGGGTTGTCCGGGTTCAGAGCTGAACCCGGACATACCCAGGTTTGACTCCCGCAGCCCTCCTGAACAGGGCATCGGAGCATCTCATGCTCCAATGCCCTCCCTTGCCCTGCGCTGGATCGCGGCAGGGCAAGGGCTCTTTTGTTAGTAAAACATTCGGTGACGTCACCGCCGTAATGGGGCCGGCTTTAGCGCTGCCCTAGCCGTTTGAATAGCTAGGGCAGTGCTAAAGCCCGCCCATCAGCGCCGATGACTTCACCGGCTCACTGCGGACGGAAGCCTCCGCCTGGCCAGAGCCCGGTACGTCACTGGAACCGAGGCTAAATTCCTTTGCCCTGCGCTAATTAGCACAGGGCAAAGGAGGGCATCGGAGCATAGGATGCTCCGATGCCCTGTTCAGCGCGGGCTGCCTGGTGAATTGAAAGGTATGTCCGGGTTCTTCTCTGAACCCGGACCAACCCCTTTTAAATATGGCTCTAATAGCACCACAACTTTATTCACCAATTTTATGAAGCATATCTTTGTATTTGAAGTTAATTTGTTTGATTTTCACATTACTTTCTGTGGGCGGCAAAACTTTAGTCCTGCCAAAATCTGACCTGTGTTCATTAAATGATCAATATTTCAGCAGTGAAGCAATTTTTTTTTTTTTTTTTTTTTTTTATATGAAAATAAAACACACCACACCTCATTTGGGAGGGTTTCAGCTTTCATATGGAGTCATCTCTAAAACCAAATGGATGAAGTTTAAGCTTTGGTTTCCACAACACGGATAAGCGACAGAACTTCTGTCAGGGACCGTATATTCTTTTTACCTTTCAGATACATCGAGTATTGGACCCCGGTGCCGCCCTGGAGCCCTCATCGTATCCTTTCCCACTCCATCTTAATCTTTTTTTTATCTTTATTTCTTTAGCTTTATTTTACATTTGTCTCCAATCCTACTTCTTAGGTCATGTCACATTACATGATTTAGCATATACCTTATTACATGTTCTACGTCATGCCTCCACATATGTTCTATTATATATTCCACAGCCCCTCGGTAGTGTCCTCTCTCCTATACTGCATACATTTCAGTACTACAGCACGGGACAGCAGCGCTCCATTACCAGCCTCACTGAGAACAAGGCTTGACCTGCTTCTTTCACAAGCGCGAATACGCCTCCTCCCCTAGATGGCAACACTGCTCCGCATGGCGCTTAGGCCACATTTCGCTATAGTGCTAGCACAATGCTTCCCTGCGCGTTCCTATAACTAATTTTTCTACCAGCGGCACCAGGTACTGTACGAGTCTTATATTCCATTTATTATATTCTGGCAACATTGGAATCCCTCTCTGAAATAATCCCTATATTGGATTTATTGTTACACTCTGAGTTTGTTTGTCTTATGTTACTCTGTACTAAAAATATATATATTTTTTTTTTATTTTTTATTTTATTTTTTTTAAGTCAATGGGCCACACTTTCTGATACTGGCCTACATGTAAATATATATATTTGTTCAGGTGGACGTTCACGCTTTGTGACTAGAGTTGAGCGAACGTGCTTGTAACGAGCACTGTACTGCTCAGATCCCCTGCACACACATGACCACAGGCATCCGGATCCGTCCTCTTCACCCAATGGATCCGGTTGCCTGCGGCCATGCGAGTGCAGGGGATCCGAGCAGTACAGTGCTCGTTACGAGCACGTTCGCTCAACTCTATTTGTGACTAATAGGAGTTTACATCCTTTATACTATATATTCTCCGATATCTGCAATTTATCAGCCTGGCATATCTCCTGGATATCCTCCCTCATCCCCAAGAAACACATTATGTCTTCTAGGACTACGTACGTGTGTGTAGGTCTCTATCTCTATATACATACTCACACACACCCCCATCTATATCTTTATTCGGAGCCTGTTTAGGATCTATATATGTTAACTCTCCAATTATGTATTCTTGTGCTACAGTTTGAAAAAGACCAAATTCAGTCAAAACGTCATGTACAGTACAATGCACAGCCGCTTTATAAATAAAGTCTACTGCATTCGACTTCTTTGTCCTAGAGTATCTTCTTCTGTGGATCTCACTGGGAGCGCGGATCTACACTAGTGAAGGCAGCTAGCCTATTTCCTGCAGGAAGTTGCTGCTGCAGATTGTTTCTTGCCCCCGACTCTGTGCTTACTTACATCTCCTGTATACTTGGGTACTGAGCGTAGCACCCCCCCCCCCTCTTTAGCCATTTTTGTAGGGTCAGACATCCCTCATCGTTGGGAATATTTCTCCATACTGGTCACAAGTGACACCCGTCTGAAAGGACCGGAGACGTCCATCTTGCTAATTTCCTCTGAATGGTACCACATCGGATGCAGTAGAAACTGTGGTTTAATACATTTTTCAGTTACCGCCGTGTGCGGTGTTACAGATTATTCCCCTCCCGACAATCATCTGTGATCGCAGTGTCCAATACTCTCTTTACTTGTTGATAAATGTCAAGTAACGCACCATGGCTACAATCATTGTACGGCGACACACACATTAAGGCTCCATTCACACGTCCATATTTGTGCACATCCTGGAAAACTGAGTTTTTTGCGGATCCAATGCGCAAAAAGCTCCGTTTTTCCAGGACATCCGTTCCGTTTTTCCATAAAAACGGAAAGGATGAATAACATCTGTACTTTTTTTTTTCCTACCCTCCTGGAACGGAATCCGCAAATATGGATGACATGCAGATGCTTTTCCGCATGTCTTCCGCATTTTTTGCGGATCCATAGACTTTCATTGTGCTACGGACCACAATTGGGGAGAAAAGTAGGACATAAGGATTTCTTCATGCGGACGCCACACGGATGCGGACACCACACGGTGTACTGTCCGCATTTTTTTCGGGACCCATTGAAATGAATGGATCCGCATCCTATTTGCATAATTGTCCGCAATTGCAGAAACGGATAAAAAAAAATACGGACGTGTGAATGGGGCCTAAATGTAATAAAACTGAGGATAATAGAAAAAGAGAAGGACTTGGGTATTCCAGTTACAAGTAAACAGCAGCAGTCCTCAGTGTCAGGCAGCAGCTCAAGAGCAAATAAAAAAAATAAAAAAGAAATGGTGTATAAGACGTTAAAAACCCCATGATCCCACTGTAACATTACCCAGTTATAACGCCACATCTTGTATACTGGATTCAGTTGAGCTCATTACATGTATACATTCCATGTGTGGTCAGAACAAAGAACTGGGACACGATTTCCTTATTCCAAGGACCAGGGATCATTACATGTGGAGGAGAGGATACTTTACAGTAACGCCCCATTCACACGACCGTATTAAATGGGGCCGTATCTATCCGCAAAATTGCGGAATAGACGCGGCCCCATTCACCTCTATGGGGCCGGGAGCCGCCGTACAGAGCTAGCTCCGTGCCGTGGCTCATTTGAAGCATGTCAATGGCATTTTCAATGGGGCCGCCCGGCGTGTTCAGAGCGCTGCAGAGCACACACCGGGCGGCTCCCGTACAATAATGTGGACCCGCAAATATACGTTCGTGTGAATGGAGCCTAAGAGTGGTCAGAGTATGGAATGTCTGACCCTAGTAAGTAGCCATAGCAGATACTAGGTCACCACCTATACAAGGCTTAGATGCTTATCCAGTAGTAAATGGCATTGAGGATCCTGAACAGTAACAATTAAAGAGGTTTTCAAAGACTCCATATACTGATGACCCATCCAGGATAGGTCATCAGTATCTGATCAGTGGACCAACTGGGGTCCCCAAGATTCAGACGTTCACCGACCTCAGTCTGTGAGCACTTAAGTCTCAATGTACCACAGTCATGGCCTAGGCGCAGCTCCTGAGGATAGGCCTTCAATATCAAATTGCTGGAGAACTCTATTAATTAAAGATATTAGGTAAAACTACCAATGAGAAAAATACTTGAATATTGGCGGACACAATAAATTGACCTGCAGCGACCAATGTCCGGCAGCTGCCACAGAGTCAAATCAAGTTGCGGGTTGCATCAAATGAGACATAGGGGTAATTTGTTATGGAGGACAATATTTGTAGTCAGTTTTGCATTAGTCTGCGTTGGAGTACTGTGTGCCAAATTTATCAAATGTTGCACAACGTTTGATAAATTTGGGACATGTTTAAACCTAAAGCTTGCCTAGAAACACTATTCCAGTTTGGTACGCCAACTGGCATAGGAAATAGCTATTCCCCAAGAAGCCTGACTGGCAAACATTTGGGTTAATGGCGCTAATAGTGTGACTCAACTTCCTAACCAAACCTCTTATTGGTAATTATTTTGAATTGAATAAAATAAATGCAGTACAGCTAAATCAATCAGGGCTATAGCAGGTTTTAAAGAAAAAAAACCATGGTGTACACAATGGTCATTCTTTCTTCAAAAAATTTTTATGACCATGTGTAACTCTGGCATGCGAGAATTGAAAAAGGTCACACACCAGTCAACCGTTTTTACTTCAAGTTCTTGCTGGGGACTACACCCAACGCCGTTTCGCTACTTTTTCCGGGGAATAGCTATTTATTTCCCCGTTATTTCTATATTAAAATTTGTATATTATTACCATATTTGGTTAGTGTTGAGACTTATTAGCGTTATTACGTATGTGGATGAATATACCTGCGGCTGATTCTTTTTAGCCAAGTGCAGATGATTTTTGGGGTTTACAACATTTGGGAAGATTAAATCCACCATTAGACTTTTTCAGTGTTCCCAACAATCTGCCTGTCTAATTGTGCCACCGATCACCCAACGACGGAGCAAAACTTTCATCCATCATGTGATCCTGCCATTTGTGCAGGCAAGACCAGTGATCGTTTCTGGGCAGCAGATTGTGTGGTCTAAACAGCGATCTGCTGCCCGGAAACAATGATTCTGTATGGGAATAACCGATCACAGTATGAGGACGAGGGGTCAATATTGCGAAGGAGATCCTACTGTGAGGTCCGCTTCACCGAACGAGGAGCCGACTGTCAGGAAGGAACACTCTCTCCCGACCATTAGCTGTTACATGGGGACATGAAAACCCACCTCAAGTAATAAATCTGGAGCGAGACTCATTAACACAACTAACCATGACCACTTTCCCACTGGACGAGTGGTGTAAGAATGTATAACTCATAATTTTGAGTTGACAGTACAGAGATTTTTCTAATGACACCCATACCCTGCACTGTAGTGTTAATAGGGACATCTTCTACATTTGGTCGAATGGTTTCACACTCCTCATAGATGAGGATTCTTTACTGTAAGAGCAGCGACACTTTGGACATCACTACAGGTCTGAAGTCTTCAGAGAGCAGAAGGTAACATTACCAGATCAATATAACACAATGCCTTTCAATATTACCATGTAAAACTCAAACCCCATTCCAAATTACAAGAAATAACCACATGCAAGAAATTCTTCAGTCATGTCCACTGATCCATTAAAGGGGGTTGTCCCACAAAAAAAATATTCTACAGTTTTCAAACCAGCTCCTGTCACATGTCATTAAAAATGTATTATAGCTACTGAGTTATTCAATATCATGTATCTGTATAGGACCACTTAATTTCTTATTTCTTTGACCTATTCACTGAGCAGGCCGCACATGCTCAGTTTCAAATTTTAACTGTCTCCTGAGCTGTGATAGTGAGAGCTGAGACACGCTCCCTGAGCTGTGATAGGGAGAGCTGAGACACGCCTCCTGAGCTGTGATAGGGAGAGCTGAGACACGCCTCCTGAGGCTGTGATAGGGAGAGCTGAGACACGCCTCCTGAGCTGTGATAGGGAGAGCTGAGACACGCCTCCTGAGCTGTGATAGGGAGAGCTGAGACACGCCTCCTGAGCTGCAGCAGAAAAGACACTCCCCTTGAGCTGCCAGCTTGATCTAAATCTAGCAGAGCAATGAATGGAGATCTCTGGATCCATGTGAGGTACAGGGCTGGTTCTAGCTTTGTTAGAAAGAGGTTGTCATGTCCTATATGATGTCTGATTTTCATCTTTTTTTTACATTTGTGGGATAACCCCTTTAACACAGGTGGTCATAGAAACATTACTGTCTACACCAATACCTCCGAGATACAGGAATATATAGTGCTCACTAGACTCAGGCTCAATATTTCAAAATTAAGATGCAAGGGACATCTACCTACATCACAAGTTGTACAGTCTACTCTGTTTTTAGGTTGATGAGATGGCCAGTGTGCACAGGATATGATGGGATGGAATCACTGATAAAGACAAAAGGGATGGTCCCACTCTGGCCTCCAGGACCGCACCGTATTATACAGATTTATAATGCAGTGTAACCCTTAGATCACCTGCACATGTTGTGGAATACATGCATTTCTTTTCCCTGCGGATTCCAGTGTAGAAAAACTAGTGTATTACGGTACCAGCAAAGTGTATGAGATTACACAAACCTCATGTACAGTTTGCACGTTTTTTTCCATGTAGACAATAGACCGGCCGTGCAGATTTCACATTAAATAGAATGTTAATTAGATTTGCGAATTTAGTTGCGGATTTCACCCACGGAAGGGTAAGATCCGTGGCAAAACTGCACCAAATACACCTGACATTGCAGATGTTGGTGCGGATATGCTGCAGAAATGCACGGAAATTTGTGCAGATCTTATGTACGTTCACCAGAACCTGAGTGAAGGTGGCCATATAGAGTCCTGAAATCTGCCGAATTACACCGACATAATGCTGTCAGTGTAATACAGTAGATTCCAGGACTTTAAGAGACACGCAGCATTATAAATCAGTATAATGCTGTGCAATCCTGTCAGAGGAGTGGAGGCCAGGACTTCTCACTCGTGTGTCTCTGGCCTTAGAGAGCAAGTTCATCAATAAAAGTATCAACACTCAATACAAGGAGAAAAGAAAAAAAAAGGAGAGAGCACAGAAAGGGCTTAGAAAAAAAAAATGTGGAGGTGCTTCTACACAGCAATCTTACTATGCACATGAGGTAGCCCATACTACAACAGAGCACTTATCTTCCATCTAAAAGATCTTGCTAATGGATAACACGGTACTAGGCCTTAATCACAGCACTGCAATCATTATCAAGTTTTATGGTTAAGTCTAGGGATGAGCAAATCAACTTTGGATGCTTCATCTGTGATACCTTGGAACCGAACTAGAGTTCTGTATCAAGGCTTTTTTACAGTAAAAATTCCCAAAGTTATTATAAAGTCTCACGAGATGTCGCCTAGTAAAAACTTCGGCTTATCGGAGCCAAATCGACTGTACCAAAAACAGATCCATAAACCATGTACTCACAGATGTCTTCACAGACATGTGAAAGAGGCGTTAGGCCGCATGCACATGGAAATATTTTAGTCCCCAAACACATAAGTAAAGATCTAGATTCCTTTGTGCGCATTCTATATTTTTTAAATGAGCTCCTAACAAGCTCCGCCTCTGATGCCACCAGATATAAGGCAGTTATCCTGCAAGTCAATGTTCAGCTCTTTAAATAAGCCTTGAGACATTACTTGGATATTAAATAAGCCAGTATCTCATCTGCAGACAGCTGTTTCTGGGTGATTGCTCCTCATCAGTGCAGAGCAGAGATTACTGGCTTAACTGGGTGAGAGGCCTGTCTCCTCACGCTGACAAAGGAGCTCCCCCTAAAGAGAGATCGTACCCCTCTCCCCCCCCCCCCCCCCCCTCTATTTTTCTTACTCCCCTTCACAGAAAGGGGCATGCTCTTCCGCAATGTGGACAATAGAACGTCCTAATATTTGCAGAATGGCCACACGGGTCCACAAAAAAATATTGATATGTGCATGGTCCAACTGAAATGAATGGGTCAGTGTGCCATTAGAAAAGAATACAGTCGTGTGCATGAGGCCTAATGCTTCCATCACGTTTCAGGATGGAGCACAACAACCAACTAATTTTGGGGTACAAAAAGATTTGTCCACTGTATGAAACAAAGATCTTTACTCCATAGTGGGCCGTGTCATGGCCGCTTGTGAAGTGTTTTGCATTGGTGCTGTTAGGACAGATACAAGTTGTTCTATAAATTGGTAATGAGGAAATACTGAGTTTCCCCATGTTCAGACATCTGGACATATATCTTGGCTGTCATGGTACAGACAGTGTCTTATTGTATTATCCTTAAGCTATGCAATTTTAAGATGGTCTCTACATCCTGGATTTGTGTGCAAAGATCTACACTGAGTGAAAAATTCTACACCATTACAGAAACAGCCAATGGGACGTCTCCACATGTGTCTAGAAGAACAAAGACTATATGCGTTTAACTCTTATTGGCTTACTGGGGAATGTCCCGCCTTTCTTCCTGTGTATATACGTTTTGGTAATAAACGGAGTCAGACAGACTACCTCAGAGCCCCTAACGTGAAGGATGACTCCAAACTGACATTCGTGTCTGTCTTGAGTTATTGCGTGTGCACTCACACTTTTTTTTTCTTTTTATTTGGACAACCGATCCGACCTCCTGTGAACCCCTTGAGTTCTCCTCAACAGTGCAAATACAAAAGCCAGAGTCCTACTAGGAATTTGTAGGGAAAGAGGAAGGGCTGGGACAGCAAATGTCTTGTGACTGCACTGACTGATACAGGCAACACTGATACTAACATAACCCTACACCTACTTATTTGCCGATTTCAGGTACAGCACAGAGTTCATTACACATAACCTTAAAATCACTGTGGAACAATAAAAGATCATGAGATAAGATCCCTGATAAGACACCCCGGGACAACAGAGAAATTGAATCCCCTTAAAGAATCTAAAACAATCCTCAAATTACATTCTTGGGGGCTCTTTAGAAGCCATAATCATGTTGCAAAACATAGCATACCAAGGATGGTGTAAAGGCTCTGTACACCTTTGGGGCATTTTTTTAAATTTAGTGCATTGTACTTTTTTTTTTTAAATTTCAAAATTTCTTCAATTGGTCTTTATTAAGAAATATAGAATCCTTTTTCTGTACAGAGCTGAGATGCTCTAGTAGCAGTATGTGGATTTTCTGTCTTTTCCGTCAGACCAGGAGCAGATGGATTCCTTATATCTGCCCTGACATTATAAACACTCATTATAACTCAGTTCTTAATCTTACCGATAATGTTGCGTAAGTGTTTATGATCTTAGCGGTTTAGAGAGAAGGGTTATTAGATGACATCACAAAGTGAAAGTACCAGTCACACAGTTAGAAAAACAGTTAACCTTTTGTGACAGAACAGCTCAATACTTTTAATAAAGGCCAATTGAAAATATGATTTTTAGTCGTAAAACATTGCCTCCAGAGGTAAACATGGCTTTTAAATATATAGAAGACTGCACAAATTGGTGGAGAGAACCGGTAAACCAGATTTAGGCTGTTCTCACTTGGGTTGGCATTCAGTAATGCCTTTTCCCCTCAAAGCTCTACAGAACAAGTTACATTACATCAGTGAACATACAGAAACGCCAATAAAAAACACCCCTTAAAGGGATTGTCCCACAAAAAAAAAAAAATTTTTATATGTAAATATTTTGAGGAAAACCTCACACTTGTTGCATGTAATTAGAAATTTAGTACATCAACTGAGGTGGTTGCACATGCTCAGTTCCATCTTTCAACTTCCACCAGTCTTATCTATTGTCAAGCTACAGAAGAAAGGACACCTGCTGAGCTGCTCGCTTAAAACTTAAGAATTTGGAGGGCGCTCTGGATCCATGTGAGGAACAGGGCAGGTTCAAGCTTTATCAGAAACAGCAAAGTGTCATGTACTGCAAGATGAGATTTTCAATTTTTACATCGTTATGGGACAATCCCTTTAATAACTATTATCCGACGATCAGTCGTGTCCTGAGTATTCTGAAGTAAGGTACCAAATACTTACAACTTCATTTGATCTACTAGGAGCCGTAAGAAAATTCATAATAGTGTGATGAGGAAACCTCTCGATGACTGGTGACCAGTCTACACAAGACTTCTCTTCTGCATTTCCAAACCAGGACTGTTCAGGCTACATGGACCATTATACAGCAGCCCAAGACTCAATATTACACAACATCTGAATCACTGGCACGAGACACATTGTTCATCAAAAACTTGTGAAAAGCTTCACAAATCGGGGGAAATAATTGACCATACTATATAATAGTGTGTAAGGGGGTCACCGGATACTTGAGGCGGCATTTATCTCACTTGGGAATGAAGCATCAACACTGTTGTCCTCAGAAGGAAGGACGCGTGCGTCAAAGAAGACGGTGGATCCTGAAATCAGAGACAAATCACATAGTGAATACATTTGAAGAACTCAATAGAATCTAACCACCCACAGATATCTGCAGGAACCCGCACCTTCTAAGGGTCCGCTACCACAAACCACTACGATGGGTAGCATTTGTAGGAACTGTTCTTGGAAGTTCTCTGGAAATTGGTGATCTCCGCTCTATTAGGCGTCTGTACACATGATGGCACAGAGCTCATATGGTTCTGTAGACGTCTCCACGTGTTCCTGTATTCTCCTCTAAGGTACAGGCCATTGCTCTGTTCAACCACATGGCAGTTCTCACTTTGTTTCAGGATCTTTACTTCTACAGTGGTCACTGCTCTAAAAAAGACAAGCTTATTTTGAGGGTCAGTACACTTATTGCAATGCCAATTTTTATAGTTATTACTGTTAAAAAAAAAAAAAAAAAAAAAAACCACCTTTGAAAAAAAATTGTCACCATATCCTGACTAACGTAATTCTGTTGACAGAGCCATAGGCACCTTTTAGAAGGGCGAGTTGTAGTTTTCTACCATTCATTAATAGTTTTTTTTTCAGGGGGTTAGGAGACAAAAAAAGAAAAAAAAAAAAAAAAAAACACAAAAACCTCCAGTGTTGTCCATATGGGATAATTACCTTTATATTTAATAGATCAGACATTTTTTCCAGACAGCGATAGCAGCTACATACCATGTAGCACTAAGTGCGATAGCACTTACACCATAGACTGATAGTTCTGCAGTTTTTTTTTGTTTGTTTTTTTTAATAGGTCTCCTATTAAGCCCTGCTGCATGTACAGCTTAATAGGCAAGTTTACCGTGGCAGGTCAAGGAGCCTTCACAAGGCCCCAGGATGACAAACCGAGCAATCGGCACCCTGTCATTTTGCCCCTGGGGTGCCAGAGGGAGCCCCCCCCCCCTCTACCTCCATCTTCTCAGATGCAGGTTGCTATTCATTGCAGCATCTGGTGGGTTAAACAACCAGATCAGATTCTCAGATTGCAGTCATTGGGGCTGTATTACACAGCTGGCACCTGTGCATTATGGGGTGGGCTCACCTTGTGAATACACCTCATATCACACACCACTGACGTATATTCATGTGGAGCAATCAGGAAAGGGGTTAGGAAATAAAAGCAATAGTCACAGATACCGTACCTTATACATGAATGTAACCGGCCGATTACAGATTCTAACACAGCGAGACCATCCAAAGAACAGAGCGTGAAGGGGCATCACCAGTAACCACTTGTGCAGTGGCGTAACTAGAAATGATCGGGCCCCACAGCGAATTTTTTAATGGGCCCCCCCTCTCCCAGCAACTTTATTGCAACTCCCAAATCTTGTGCAACCGGCACTCCTGAGGCTAGTCAAGATTGTGTTCTCAGACAAGGCCCAACAGCCAGTTTATCGGTTTCCTACAGTGTATATAATGTCATTGTATGAGTGGGCCCTGACAAAATCTTTTAGTCCTCCTCCTAGGATGGGGCCCCTTTTGAGTTAGGGCCCCAAAGCAGCCGCTTCCCCTACTTCCCCTATAGCTACGCCCCTGCACTTGTGTAAAGCCTACAAACGAGAGGGTTATTAGTTATTATTGACGTCCCTCACATGCAGCAGATACTCTGAACAGTGATAGTTACCAGTGTTCATGCAGTACACCATACAGTCCTGTAGGTGGCAGCAGAGGGACAAGAAGCCTCCATATGTGTAATGTCTGCAGATCCTCAGCCCTAGATGATCACTCCAAGGACCAGATCCTGGAAACACAAACCTATTAGAAACATCAGATAATCAATATAAAGGGGGTCATAGCCCAATCACCTGCACATTACATAAGTCTACTATGAAAGGACCATCACCACAATGGAGGGAAATAAGAGGGAAGTACTGCGTGCAGATATGGTATGCTGATCAGCCCTTGTTTAGCTTCCTTTACATGTAGTATTCACCCCCGCTGTATACACCCAATCATTAAAGGGGTTGCACAGCTTTTAAGTTCTGGCCTATCCTCAGCAGTCAGACGGCCTGCACCCCACCGATTACCTGTTCTGGTGCAGCTCCGTCCCAGGAAATCTACCTTGCAGTGTAGGAAGCTCGTTACTACAGCGCTACTCCCATTGAAGTCAGTGGAAGCTGCAGGGATGAGTGGTGTCCACTACACAGATGACAGAACTGTGTAGTTTCAGAGCCAACAGAACTAAAGCCTCATTCACACGTCTGTATCCTGCTCAAATCCATGAAGAGGTGGTCAGTGATGCATCCGTGAAGCCGTCCATGAAGGTCCGTGTGTCTTCCGTGTTTCACTGACCCTGCACAGCTGAAAAGTTATTTTCAAAGCATTTCTTCCTAATAATCTATGAAGCACAGATGGCATCAGTGTTGCATCCATGGTTTTCACATGGGTGTGATGGATTTGTGAACACAAAAATAAGATAAGAGCATGCATCCGTGCTGAAAACAGACTTTGCTAAAAGACCGATGTCTGAATACACACATTGTGATTGGGGTGCTGTCCGTGAAGAACACATGTGGAACACCGACGCGTGAATGAGGCTTTTGACGGATGCACTCCTGTCTACACAGCAATTAAAAGCAGCTCTATTGATTCACCTGGCCATGAGAACAGGGCATGTCCAATCTAAGGGCCGCTATGCAAACAGTCATGTGACTAGCCCCCTAGACTGCAATGGTTTGGAAAATGGTCATGTGAATGAGGCCCAATAAGGTGCAAGACAAGGGCTCATGAACACAACCGTTGTTTTGCAGTACCCAAATTGGAGATCTGCAAAACATGAATACCGGCCGGAAGTTGCATATTTTGTAGAACGGAAGACCCATAAGGCTCCATTCACACGTCCTGTTTTTCTTTCCTGATTCGATCCTGATCCTGATCTGAATCCATTCATTTCAATGGGTCCTGAAAAAAAAATAAAAAATCAGGATCGAATCAGAAAAGAAAAACAGGACATGTGAATGGAGCCTAATAGAACAGTCCTATCCTTGTCCATAATGCAGACAATAATAGCACATGTTCTGTGCAGACAGATAATGAACGCACATGAAGTCATTTCTGTATTGTTGTCGCCCCATTGAAGTGAATGGTTCCACATACAGTGGTGTGGTTTTCCAAGGATTTTTGCCATGTGGTTTTGCACTAAGGCCTCGTCCACATATACGTGCGCTCCTGCACTCAGCAGGACGGGTTTTCAAAAAGATCCACCTATATGTGAACAAGGCCTAAGAATGTGAAGGCCTAGTCTTAGTGCGGTTGCTGCACAGACATGGGGATGTTGTGGCAGGGTCTGCTCGCGCTTTAGCTCCATTCAGTGAACCTAAAGTAGGGCAGGTCCGTACCATTCAATATGAAAACCCAGTGATTTCTGTCCCAGGACACGTAGCAGGTTTTTACATGATCAAAATCCATCATAAGAACATCAGTACCACAAGAGGGCGGTCAGGCTGGGTCTTCACAGTGGCCACAAGGCATCAGTTTGATGGGGCAGAGCTACAGAAGTTTCCTGCATTGTCTCTACAAGTTCAGACAAGAGCCTCACCTGTGTTTGATAAGAAACTGCTGCAATTCATGGCTGTAATGCCCCGGAGCCAGAAGGTAAGGCCACACAAAGCGGCCGCTGGGCAGCCATGCAAGTCCTAGTCAATGAGTCTTCATTCCGCATCCGTTGTTACTGGCTGTGTGGTTACCAGGTGTTGTCTTGATCCTTCAAGAACAAGGAGTGGATTAATATAAATAAACCTTCCCACAATACTTTCATGACCCCACATGAAAAAAGAAAAAAAAAAAAAAATTAAAGTATTGAAAACGCTCAACATGTGGCTGCACCCTCAGGCCACCTCCATACTTCGTCGACTATGTGCGGTTTTTTCCGTGCATAAACAATGCAGCGTAGTACAGCACCAGAAAAGTGCAAAAATCTCCTCCATGTCAATTATGTTTGCGGTTTTAGCCACCGATTTCACCCTTTTCCAGTGAACCGTGAGATCTCGGCAAATACCGCATCGGATCAGCGCCAAAAAACAATGTTAAAAGTTGCAGATTTTGGTGTGGATATGGTTTTGCGGAAGAGATGCGGGCCCATTCATTTCAATGGGCAGCATTAGATCACGGACAGACGCGGCTCCGCGAAAAAAAGATGGAACATGTCCAATTGCAGACAAGAATAGGCATTTTGTATGGGGTGCCGGCCATGTGTGTTCCGCAAATTGTGGAACACACTAGCCGGCATCCGTGTTTTTGCAGATCCGCAAAAACATGGCCTTCTGAATGGGCCCTTAGGCGACTTTCACATCTGTGTTCTTGCTTGATCCATGACAGATTCAGCAAAAACGCTTCCATCACAATAATACAACCGCCTGTATCTGTTCTGAACTGATCTGGTTGTATTATCTCTAAAAAAAGCCATGAAGGATCCGTCATGAACTCCATTTTAAGTCAGTGGGGAGCAGATCTGTTTTCCTTTGTGTGAGAAAACGGATACGTCCTCATTGACTTACGTCGCAAGTCTCGCTCTGCATCCTAGAACGCACTCAAAGCATTTCCGTCCGTCATGGGAATGCAACCAAATGCATTTAGGAGCGCTCCGTTCAGTTACGTTTTGTCCTCATTGACAATGAATGGGGACAAAACTGAAGCGTTTTCCTCCGGTATTGAGCCCCTATGATGGAACTCAATAGTGGAAAGAGAAAGCGCTGGTGTGAAAGTAGCCTTAAGCCTCTTTCACAAGAGCGATATAGATTGAGTCAGGAACGGTTCGGGGGGGGGAGGTGGAGAACACCTGATGGTTTTGCACCCAAGTTCAGACAGGTTTGTCTGTGACTGTGTTCAGTGTGTTTGCGTTTTTCTGTCTGGATTGCATGCGTTTTTCACGTGTCTGATAAAGAACTGAAGAATAACAATCTACACCTCCTAGCATCAATCACTAATAAAAAGCATTGTATCTGGATGCCTTTTGTTTTTTCCACAGCCCCATTTACTTCTGTGGAGTTAGAGCTATGTGGAAAACGCACACTATAGAACAGGCTCAATTTTTTCTGAATCAGCGATGTGTGAAGAACTATGCTGGTGTGCACAGAGCCAATGGAATAGACTGGTCAGGAGTCATGCGGATGCTCTGTGTTCTCTATGTTCATTGCATCCTGATGGAAACTCCCTTCACATGTAGTAGGCGAGACTGACAGTTTTCATTCACCTGGATGGGGCTTGCAGAAATCCACATGCTTGCCACCAAGGCCCAATCCACATGAATTAGGCCGGTTTCACACGACCGTGTTTCACGGCCCGATACGGGCCGTGAAAGCCCGACCTGTGCTCCTCCAGAGGACGGGAGCGCACGGCGTCATTGGTTGCTATGACGCCGTGCGCTTCCTGAGGCCGCCGCTGTACAGTGAAACACTGTACACGCTCGTATACAGTGTTTCACTGTACGGCGGCTGCCTCAGGAAGCGCACGGCGTCATAGCAACCAATGACGCCGTGCGCTCCCGTCCTCTGGGGGAGCACAGGTCGGGCTTTCACGGCCCGTATCGGGCCGTGAAACACGGTCGTGTGAAACCGGCCTTAAACAGATTTTCAGTCGCAGAAGTTTGATCTGCCACATGTGAAAGCTGCTCAAGACCACCTGCATGAGTCCGGGTGAATGCACATAAAAATCAACACAAATTTATCCGCATTGCTGCATTAAAATCCACAATTTGATGCGGTTTTGCCACAGAGCTCATGCTTCCAATGAAAAGGGGGAAGTCCACAGCTAAACCGGAAACATAATTGACATCCACACGGCAGGTCCATTTCCATGCAGGTAATTCGGGTAATCTCATACACTTTCCTGGCGCTGTAATATGCTGCGTTTTGTTTTGTTTTTTTTTTGCACCAGAATCCACAAGTATTGCACAATGTGTGCAAGAGCCCTTAAAGGGGTTCTGCAGTTCTGTAAAACTGATGTATCCTCTGGATAGATCTGATCGGCGGCGGTCCGACACCCGGGATCCCCGCCGATCAGCCGTTTGAGAAGGCAGCGGCGCTGCAGGAGCGCCGCTGCCTTCTGTGTTTTCCTCAGGCCCAGTGACGTCACGACTAGTATCACTGGCCTGGGCGGGGCTAAACTCTGTTCACTTGAATGGAGCTTAGTCCCACCCAGCCCAGCAATACTAGTCATGACATCACTGGGCCTGCGGTACACTCCTGCAGCGCCGCTGCCTTCTCAAACAGCTGATCAGCAGGGGTCCCAGGTGTCGGACCGCCACTGATCAGATGCTGATGATCTATCCAGAGGATAGATAATCAGTTTTACAGAACTGCAGAACCCCTTTAATGGGGCACATTTACTAATGGACTTACAACACTTAGATGTAAAAACTGTCACAAGCCCCCTTTTCTGTCCAGCTGTCTGACAATTTTAGCGCACGGCCGGTTTTGCACCGTGTACACCAATTGGGCATGACAAGAGTGGGGGGGGGGGGGGGTGTCAGGGGCCCTGGCAAATTTACTTACATTTACACCTGGAAACAGGCACAAATGTAAGCTAAAAACTAGACCAGCCTGTGGCTGACAGATTTTACTCCACGCCAACACACACCTAATTTATGATGAGGAACACGCCTGGTCATAAATGAGACTAGGGCTACACCTGTCACAGCCAGGATCGCTGGGTAGCAGAGAGCCCATAGAAATGAATGGGATCACCACGGCAGTTGGATTTCTTGCGACTGCCATGGCGATTCCATTCATTTCTATGGGATCTCCGCTACCCAGCGATCCTGGCTGTGACAGGCGTCGCCGTGTAGCTCTAGCCTTGGACATATCTAGCCACAGCACAAAGGGAAAACTAAGACTGGTGTAGAGAGCTGGTCTTACTAAATGTGCCCCAGTGCTTTTTCTGTCCACATCAGGCCTTACACATAGGGCTCACACACACAGTTTAAAATAAAGAGCAAGGAAAGTCTAATCAACAATTGAAAACAGAGAAAAATTTTATCTATTTTTGAAGCAAATTTTAGTGGGAAAAAAAAATAAAATAAAAATCAGCTGTAAAAACCTCTACATAAATATACTATAACTACAATATAGTATATGAAGAGATAGAAAAGGAGAAGTGAAAGCATAAAGTGATATAAGTCTGTGCCCCCCGGCACGTGCACACAGTACTGTACCTGGAGCCGCCATACTGCACACAATGCAGCCGATCCCTCCGTCAGCCTGCGCTCATCTCAGGGTCTTACTAATCACAGGTGGAGCTCAGATATTAACAAGCCGCTCATAATTGATGAACCAACCACTGCCTCCTGTGGGTGTAGCAGAGCTGAAACTGTATGCATTGTGCTAACATCTTAGGCCCCATTCACATGACCATATATTTGCGGGCCCGCAAATATACGGGGGGCCGCCCGGCGTGTGTCCCGGACGCTCGGAACACACGCCGTGCGGCCCCATAGAAAATGCCTATACTTGTCCGTGCGTACGGACAAGTATAGGACATGCTTCAAAAGAGCCGAGGTGAATGGGGCCGCATCTATGCCCACAATTTTGCGGATAGATACGGCCCCATTCATATGGTCGTGTGAATGGGGCCTTAGAATTAGGCTAGGGCTACAAGAAGACACTTGTTGCAGTAATGTCGCGCAACAATTTATATAATGATAGTCAATGGTGTCGCACTGCGACATGCTGCAACTGCAACGCGACAGTTGCAAAAACTCCATCCAAGATGTTTTTTTCTGCAACTGCCGCGTCACAGTCGCAGTGCAACACCATAGACTTGCATTATAAAAATTGTTGTGCGACATTCCGGTGACATCTGTGGTCGTGTAGTTGCGCACTATGTGTCGCCATGTAGCCCTGGCCTTAGGTTACAGTCACACGACTGTATGTATATATGTATGTATATTTGTTTTACAGATCCATTGTAACAATGCCTATGCTTGTCTGCAAAATGGACAAGAATAGGACACGTTCTTTATTTTTTGGTGGGCTACGGAACGGAGATACGGATGCAGATAGCACACGGTGTGCTGTCGGCATTTTTTGCGGACCCGTTGAAATCAATGGGTCCTCATCCAAATCACAAAAAAAACAGAACGGGCACGGAAACAAAATACGTTTGTGTGAATGTAGCCCTACAATAAGCTCAGAACTCCACCAGTGCATCGTGGCTGAGACGTGGACATGTGGTCCCATGCATTTTTAGGGTAGGTTCACATGTGACTTATTTGCTGCAGATTTTCAGCTTGTGATCTGTATCAGATTGTTTGTGAAATGCTGTAGATTAAAAGCAGATTTCATTCTTCCCACTGGAAAGATTTGCGGTATGAGGGGGCGTCTACAGTGATTTTGTCACAAACCAGAGATGGCGGTGTAGCGGAGCTGTCAAAGGAATAAATGGGGTCACAGCACTACGTATGATGCGTCAGCGACATGCAAGGTACAAAAAAATCCCTTTTATTCCTATGGCAGCCCCTGTACACTGAGACACTTGGGCGTGGCCCCTGACTGGAGTGGTTCTCACTCCGCTTTTACATCTCTTTCCAGGTATAAAAGATAATGGGGGTCATTTACTAACGCTGCTATAAATGTTGGCCTCCGTTCCACATCTCCGTGATTGCGGACCCATTGAAGTGAATGGGTCCGCGATCGGTGGTGCACACGGCCTGTGCCCGTGTATTGCAGACCCGGCGTGTGCGAGCTGCAATACGGGCACGGGCCGTCACCGGTCATGTGCATGAGCCCTTACTCTGTGGCACGTCACAATATCAAATTCTCGACTGCTAGACTCTGAGGGTCAATTATGAACATTTTTCAGTTTTTGGTGTAAAAATGTTGCACCACCCCTTTTTTGTAACTTTTTTTGCTTTTACTGGTGTGACAATATTTTGTTGCATAGATGTTGCATAGATGTTCCTCATTTAACACATAGTTGGGGGCTGGGACTTTGACCCTGGAAACAGACATAAATGTTGGTGAAAAACTACTCCAGCCAGGATCTGGTCTGGTTTTTCCACCAGGTGTATGGGATGCTGGAGGCGCACCTTCCGTCAAGAAAGATGAAAAGGTGGGGGACATCATTCATCAAAACTGGTGTAAAGTAAAACTGGCTTAGTCGTCCATAGCAACCAGATTCCACTTTTTTATTTTCCAAAGGAGCTATGAAAAATGAAAGGTGGAATATGACTGGTTGCTAGGGGCGACTAAGCCAGTTCTACTTTATACCAATCTTGATAAATCCCCCCCCCCCCCCCCCCGTTGGTGGATTTTGTGTTGCGGGTTGTGTGCAACTTTTACTCCACTGACTTTAACGTTAGTCACCCTCGAAAAGCAACTCACTGGAAACTTGCAGCCAAATCCCAGCTCTAAAATAGTCGCACGAAAGGCTGCAGACAAGTCGTACATATTTTTTTTTTAATTTTTGTGAGACTTGTTGTGGCACCACACATGTCACCGTGTAGCCCCCGCCTAGTAGTTGTACAGCCACCATCGTGCAGTCAGTATGTGTAAGCTCAAACCAGTCCCAGAATATGGAAGGGACAGAAATCTTTCCAAATGCCTTGAGGCACATTTACTAAGAGCTCATGCACACGAACATATTTTCTTTCCGTGTCCGTTCTGTTTTTTTTTGCGGACCGTATGCAGAACCATTCACTTCAATGGGTCCGCAAAAAAAATGGAACGTACTCCGTGTGCATTCCGTTTCCATATGTCCATTCTGCAAAACATAGAACATCCTTTTATTGTCCGCATTACGGACAAGGATAGGGCTGCTTTATTAGGGGCCAGCTGTTCCGTTCCGCAAAATACGGAATGCACACAGCTGTATTTTCTTCGGATCCGTTTTTTCATACGGTCGTGTGCATGAGGCCTAAGGCTGGCTTTTTATGCCGGTCTTAGTCCCCCTTCCCCAACCTGCGCTGCAGTTACAGCGTACGTCTCATCATCAATTAGGCACATCTGTGGCAGTCCCTGCTCCTGTTTCCAAATGTAAGTAAATTTGCTGGGGCTTGGACACAGCACCTGCCTTATCATGCCCAACTGGCGTACATGGCGCAAAATCGGCCATGCGACACAATATTGTCACACGGTCGGAAAGAAAAGGAGACTTGCAACACTTTTTACATCTAAAAGTGTCACAAGTCCCTTAGTACATGTACCCCCTTCTCTGTAGGCTCCACTTCAGGTTTACAAGCTCTGGTGAAAAATACTGGGGGTCAGTTGCAAAGAAAAGCTTTTTACGCCAGTCTCACTCCCAAGTGGTGAGCGTAGTGCAAAACCACCCATGAGACAAAATATTGTCACACTTGCATTGAAAAAGTCATAAAAAGGGGTCTTGTGACTATTTGTCAGGAAGAAACCAGACAACCCTCAGGATCCACCTGCTATAAAGAACAGGTAAGTACTTACCTGATAAATCCTGCAACAGCTGAGATATACCTGACTGCAGTGGTGATGTTACGTCAACAACATGTGACCACTGCAGCCAATCACTGGCTTTGTTGGGGGCACCACTGCAGGGTAAATAGGGCCTGGCCGGGAGAACCAGGGCTGGAGCGCAAGATCTGTCAGGTAAGTCATTTATGCTGAAGACTTTTTAAGCAGAGTGTGGATGAGATTTCTTAAAATCTTGTCCACTTTGCCGGTACTGTACAATGCTGCTGTCATAGGAAAATCCGCACAGGCCACACGTGACTTAGGCAGGGTGCGGACTCTCCGTAATGAGACCAGCTATGTATTACGACTTACTGGAAGTGCATGCCAGGGAGCCTTATTGACAATGCTCCATGGGAAAAGAACATGCAAAGACATATCTCCCAAGGAAAGAGAACCATCTCGCGGGCACCACCTTGTGGAGGTGACTCCCTGTGAGTCAAGATCCGACTTTTTAACAAAGCCTTGGAGTATGAAGTAGTGTTGTGGACGGCTAGGTGTGATGCCTTGGAGGAAATAAGTCTCAATACTATGGAGCACCTCTGGTAGGTCTCCATACGTGGCTGCTCCATGTAGACTAGTACTCCTCCAAGAGGCATCCAAGGCATCACAGACAACCAGAATCCTCCTCCATACTGACGAGGGGCAAGCACC
Source organism: Rhinella marina (assembly GCA_900303285.1). Taxonomy (NCBI): domain Eukaryota; kingdom Metazoa; phylum Chordata; class Amphibia; order Anura; family Bufonidae; genus Rhinella; species Rhinella marina. Next base: position 47,926 of record ONZH01004409.1, read on the forward strand.
ATGAAACAGCGGTCTACGGACAGATATTTGGCTTGGCAATATTCCCTTGACATATCCCAAGGCTTAGGTGAAAACTCGGATTTTGACCAATAGGGAGCCACTTCCACAAGGTGGCGCCAGCGAGATGGTTCTCTATCCCTGAGAGACACCCCTTTCCACATGGGACTGAAATGATGTGGAGTTTATTCAGCATAAAATCGCCAGCATTTCGGCCTCAGGCAGATTTAATTCCTTGCATTGAGCAGGTCAGTTCCTGCTGTAGATTTTATGCCACGTGTGGATGAAAACTGTAAGAATCTCATCCACTTTGCTGGTACTGTACAATGCTGCGTGAAAATCTGCAACCGCTAATCTGCAGCATTTCAGTTCCATGTAAACAAGGATGTTTTTAGAACCAAATAAAGTCCATGGGGCTATTTACAGAGCCGTCTTCTTAGCAGCCAGTGAATAGCAGCCGTCAAAAAAATAGCCACTGAAAAAAATGCCAAACATGGTAGCAACAGCATGAGGAGTCAACACAGTGACAGTGTGGCATTGCTTGTGCGTGAATGTCCTCCTCCTCCAGTTCAGCCCCCACAGGGCTCATTTGGCCATGAGATGTAGGCGCCACATCTCCAGACCCCTGACCAGCAAGATTTACCAGCATCTTTTCCAGGACATGACACTAGCTAACATCGAAGTTACATAGAGGAGTACCTCTATCCGTCTGCATCATCAAGAAAACGTTTATGGTCTTCCTCTGTTCATATAGTCAGTCCAAAATATGGAGGGTGGAGTTCCAACAGGTGGAAATGTTGCATATGAGGCGATGTTGGGGAATGCCATTCTGTCTTTGCAGCTCAAGAAGGGCGTACTTTGCAGTATAAAAGTGGCTGAAGTCCATTCACAGTATGACTTCAGGAACCGCTTTACAACCAGATTGACCACATGTGGCAGGCAGGGTGCATGGCTCAGCCCTCCTTGACACAGCTCTGACATGATGTTCTTCCAGTTGTTGGTGACCATGGTTCTGATCTTGAGTTGTCGCTGTTTCGATTTCTTGATGGAGGACGCAGGGCAGTTCCTCTCCTGTGTGACTCAGTTCGCCCAGCCAAACTAAGTGCAGAACAGCGTGACACCACTGTGCCCTGCACATGTGGTATGCTGGAGGAGCACTTCAAATTGAGCCTACAGTGGAGGATGAGAACAAGGTGGAGAATGAAGAGGCAGCAGAGGACATTGGTGCAGGACCCACTGCTTGAGACCATGGAGCAGTGCCGTCACCTGGCCAAGTTGCTGGTGTGGCCTGGCAGGAACCACATTTACCCAGTGGGCCATAAAGGACATATATTGTCCTTGGCCATAGTTCCAGCTCCACACACCGGTGATGCTGTGAAATTTAGCAGACATTGACAGGCTCAAGGACTGGCCCACCTTCTGTTTGACGTACATGTGCAGGGCTGGAACAACCTTTTTGGAGAAGTAATTACGGCTTGGGACTCTCCACCTCGGCTCAAGCTATCAGTTCTCTGAAAGGTGCAGAGTCCACAATATGGAAAGGGAGGGACTGCAGCACCAGCAACTTGGACTGGAGCTCGTTCAGATTTGGCACCGTTGGATGAGCGCGCACATACTGTTGTCTACTTGCAATCACCTCTGGGATCGATTGCTGACGAAATGACTGACGGGGAGTAGAAAGAGTAGGAGCAGAAGCATCAAGACCACAAGCATCAGGACCAGCTCCCTTCTGGTGGTGGAGCCTTGACTTGCAAAAAAGGGGGGTGGGCAACTGGGTGATGCAACAGTTTCTACTTCTGTCCGGACAGGTAGGCTCCTGTGTAGTGGGTGTTCTACCCCGGGCACATTTGGCTCCCAAGCTGCCATCCTGCTGACTCACGGCCACGCTACCACCCTACTGGCTCCCACGTGCGATTGGCCACATCATCGTCTGCTACTGTCTGCACGTCACTGATGTCACCCTCACCAGTCTCAGGGCCACGTGCCTGACCACTCGCAGCACCAGCTCCCTCGTGACTCTCATCATCACTACTTGCCCACCTACCGAAGGAAGCAGCGGATCTCTTCTCCAGATCTTGGCTGGGCAGTAGCTGCTGACTGTCCTCTAGAATCTTGTCCTCACTGAAAAATGGAGCCAAGCCCACAGCATATAGTACTTCTCAAGCTGAGGGAACAGAAAAGGACAGAGGCAGGTTGAGGACAGTTGGGGGCACAGAGATTGTTCCTAGGCCATGCCAACTAAGGGTCAATGTCAGAGGAACCCACCGCCTCCTGGCTGAGGGTGTCTGATGTCACTTGCGACGAAGTAGAAGACCGAGTCAACCATTCAAGGACCGCTGGGTTGCTGTTTAAGACACGACCACTAGATGACACTGGGAGCTCAGGCCTGTTGCTGCGACTGCCGCTTCCACCCCACCTTGTTCTGTTGCTACTTCTGCCTGATCCAAAACATTTTGGCCACTGCCCGTTTCCTTTGAAGGGCCTGTCACATGTCTGTCCGGCATAATGTAAATTCAAAGAAACTGCAAGGGTAAAAGCAATACTATCAGACTGCAATTTCACCACTGTAGCAAGGGCGAATAGACGTACTTATATTTGTTATTAATATACCCCAAAACTGGCTGTAACAAACCACACTTTCCTTAAAGGGGTTGTCTCACTTCAGTAAGTTGCATTTATCATGTAGAGAAAGTGAATACAAATCACTTACTAATGTATTGCGATTCTCCATATTGCCTCCTTTGCTGGCTGGATTCATTTTTCCATCACATTATACACAGCTCGTTTCTATGGTTACAGACCACCCTGCAATCCATCAGCGGTGGCCATGCTTGCACACTATAGGAAAAAGCGTCAGCCTCTGTGGTGGTCGGGACCGTGGGAGCGCACATAGGCTGGTGCTTTTTCATATATTGTGCAAGCACGACCACCACTGATGGATTGCAGGGTGGTCTGTAACCATAGAAACGAGCTGTGTATAATGTGATGGAAAAATGAATCCAGCCAGCAAAGGAAGCGATATGGAGAATCACAATACATTAGTAAGTGCCTTGTAGTAACTCTCCCTACATGATAAATACCACTTACTGAAGTGAGACAACCCCTTTAAAGAAGGAAGGGTGAATGGAAATGGTTATCTTTCACCTAAATACACCCTAAAACTGGTGGTATCAGACAGCGCTTTCACCCCAATTTTGGACGCCTAAAAAAGTCACAAGTCCGTTAGTAAATATGCCCGAGTTGGTTGATAGCAAGATGAAGAAATGCATGCGGAAACTGCCTGCGTTTGGTTGTGATTGGATACAGTTCTGCAATGCTTTTACTAACCCTGTGGATTAAATTAATGGGGGTCATTTACAAAGAACGGCTTTTTATGCAAATCACTTATCCTGCGTGTGGCTTACAAATGCTTTTTTTTTAATGAGCTCTGCAGCGTGTAAAAGCAGTCACTGGGAAGACTGGCAGGAGGATGTTGGGGGGAGTAGTACACTACGGATCCCGGTAGACCAGTGATGGGTGAACACACAGTTACTTGTTGTACATTTGTTGGGCACAATTTTTTGTTCTCTGTTGTCAGCCACTTTACACATGAGAGAGACGGACTATAGAAAAGGAGAAGGGAAGCTAGAACTCAGGGTTTAGTGAGTTTTCCATTGGGATGAGTGGCAGGAATTGTGTGTAGGGGGTGCATCAGAGCAAAGTGAACCGTGGGAATGTCACTGTCCACAAGTGAGAGCAGAGTCTTACATCACTCTGTCAGGGGCTGGAATGCAGCAGAGACAGGAGAACAAAGCATGAGGTCAACAAGAGACACAGAGGAGAGGACCAGGGAAAGGGGCTGAATGCATAGAGAGCACAGGCTGGATTGAAGACCCCACAGCCGGGGCAGGGTGCAGTGGAGACACCTCAGCCCGTGCAGTATAAGGCTTGTGATTTCAGGGGAGTTCTATCTGATGCCGATCACAATGATAGGATCAGCCCAGTACGCACAGAAAGCTTTCAGGACCACAGAGTGAAGGCAGGAAGCCGGCGCTGACTGGAGGTAGGTTGTACGGCCGCATACTTGGCACTGGGTGGAGGAGGTTTGGCCGCATACTAATACTGGGTGGAGCTGTGCACAGCGGAGTTAGGGGAGGGCAAGGTGGAGTCACTGGGACAGATTTGGGGAGGGCTGGGAGAGGTGTGTGTGCTGCAGGAAGTGAGGGCACGCCGCGGTCAGGTAATGGTACTGATATGGCTGATATACTATCTGTATACACAGGTGTCATATGAGGATGTACGTGTGACCTATACATGAGTGTCACATGGCAGTGTACCGTCGTCTGTGTATACATGTCTCTTTTGCAAAGGTGGTCTGTGTATACATGTGTTATATGTACAGGTGGTCTGTGTATACATGTGTTATATGTACAGGGGATCTGTATACATGTGTTATATGTACAGGGGATCTGTATACATGTGTTATATGTACAGGTGGTCTGTGTATACATGTGTTATATGTACAGGTGGTCTGTGTATACATGTGTTATATGTACAGGTGGTCTGTGTATACATGTGTTATATGTACAGGTGGTCTGTGTATACATGTGTTATATGCACAGGGGATCTGTATACACGGATGTCACATGCAGCGTACCATGGTCTGTATATATATGTGTTGTATGTACAGGTGGTCTGTGTATACATTTGTGTGTGTGTATATAGATTACCTGTACATTTAAAACGTCACATGGCAGTGTACCAGTTGTCTGTGTATACATGTTATATGTACAGGTGATCTATATACACATGGGAGTGTACCATAAACTGTCTATACATGTATTATATGTACCAGGGATCTGTGTATACATGTGTTATGTGTACATGTGTTAGATGTAACGGGGATCTGTGTATACATGTGTTATGTGTACATGTGGTCTGTGTATACATGTGGTCTGTGTATACATGTGTTAGATGTAACGGGGATCTGTGTATACACGTGTTAGGTGTAACGGGGATCTGTGTATACACGTGTTAGGTGTACCGGGGATCTGTGTATACACGTGTTAGACGTACCGGCGATCTGTGTGTACATACGTGTTTTAGATGTACCGGCGATCTGTGTGTACATGTGTTTTAGATGTACCGGCGATCTGTGTGTACATGTGTTTTAGATGTACCGGCGATCTGTGTGTACATGTGTTTTAGATGTACCGGCGATCTGTGTGTACATATGTGTTTTAGATGTACCGGCGATCTGTGTGTACATACGTGTTTTAGATGTACCGGCGATCTGTGTGTACATACGTGTTAGATGTACCGGCGATCTGTGTGTACATACGTGTTTTAGATGTACCGGCGATCTGTGTGTACATACGTGTTTTAGATGTACCGGCGATCTGTGTGTACATACGTGTTTTAGATGTTCCGGCGATCTGTGTGTACATACGTGTTTTAGATGTACCGACGATCTGTGTGTACATACGTGTTTTAGATGTACCGGCGATCTGTGTGTACATACGTGTTTTAGATGTACCGGCGATCTGTGTGTACATACGTGTTTTAGATGTACCGGCGATCTGTGTGTACATACGTGTTTTAGATGTACCGGCGATCTGTGTGTACATACGTGTTTTAGATGTACCGGCGATCTGTGTGTACATGTGGTCTGTGTAAACGTGTTATATGTACAGGTGTAGATAACATACTTGCTAACGTTTCAGGGAGATTCTGAAGAGAGGAATTTTCTTCTTATGAGACTGATTGGCTCCTGAGACTCAGATGATAGTCACGGGTGCAGAACAGTTCCCAAAGGCCTCTATAACATGAGGCATGCTTCAATTGACATGCTGCAGATTTCAAAATCCGCACAGAAAATCTAAGCAAAGTTCAGATTTATTAAATCTTCATTTTGTGCTTACTGTATTATGCTGCAGTTTTTCAGTGAGTAAACACGTGCATGTAATCGTAGGGTGCCTAAACGTACCTTAAAGGGGTTTTACCATCATATACAATAGGGGCGTATCACTAGTATATGCCCCCATTGTCTGATAGGCGCGGGCCCCAGAGGTGGCACCCACACCTATTAGACAATGGGGGCATATCCTAACTATTGACTGGATTTGACCCTCCGTTGCCTTATGTGACATCTGCTTGACTTCTGTATTGACTCTTCACCGCCAGCCGGGACCTTGGATTGTTTCCCATATTGAAAGCTCGGGAAGATGAACCACCCCTATTAAAGTTAGTTAGGTTTCAGGTTACAGTTTAATATAAGAGGTTCCTGGAGGAGTCTGAGGACACGGGTGAATTCTGTGATGATAAACTATTTGATCATCTATTCGGGCAGTAATAACACAAATGATTATTTATAATAACTAGAATTAAGAAATAACTATGTATTTTACCATTGCTGTGATCAGATGGGTATTCTGAGATTTAAAGGGGTTGTCCCACAAAAAATATTCTACAGTTTTCAAACCAGCACCTGGGTCTGAATACTTTTGTAATTACATTTCATTAAACATTTTGTATAGCTACTGAGTTATTCAATGAAATGTATCCGTACCGGACCACTTAATTTCTTATTTCTTTGACCTATTCACTGAGTAGGCCGCACATGCTCAGTTTCAACTTTTAACTGTCTCCTGAGCTGTGATAGGGAGAGCTGAGACACGCCCCCTGAGCTGTGATAGGGAGAGCTGAGACACGCCCCCTGAGCTGCAGCAGAACAGACACTCCCCTTGAGCTGTCAGCTTGATATAAATCTAGCAGAGCAATGAATGTGGAGATCTCAGGATCCATGTGAGGTACAGGGCTGGTTCTAACTTTGTTAGAAAGAGGTTGTCATGTCCTATATGATGTCTGCTTTTCATTTTTTACATTATTCATGGGATAACCCTTTTAAGTACGGATGACCAATCCTCAGGATAGGTCACCAGTATCTGACTGGTGGGGGTCTGATACCCAGGACCCAGCTGTTTGGGAATTTAGCAGCGCTCACAGTATTGCCGCGACCTTCTCTCAGCTTTCCCTAAGCTAAGTGACCTTCGTTGGTCACATGACCTAGGCCCAGCTCTGCCCCATAGAAGTGAATGGGGCTGAGAGCGATACTAACCAATGAGCGATAAGCTCCCAATGTCTGAGGGGAGACAATCGCTTTAAGGGCTCATGCACATGACTGTATATTTTGTCCGTATCCGATACGCATGTTTTTTTTTGTGGGATTCACTTCAATGGGATTGCAAAAGATTTGGACAGCACACATGTGCTGTCCACATCTGTATGTCCATTCCGTGGCACCCGCAAAATAACAGTATATGTCCTATAAGTTGTCCGCTTTATGGACAAGGATAGGACTGTTCTATAGATGCCAGGACGTTCCGTTCCACAAAATGCAGAATGCACATGGCCGGTATCTATGTGCACGAGCCCTCAAACTGAAAAAACCTTTGCAGTGGAATCAATGGTGGATTTTGACACTGTCAAAATGTGCTCTATAAATACTGGCTTAGAGAAAGCCATCAGAAAATAGGACGTACCTGAAAAGGCCAGGGGTTAAAAACAAACTAGAAATAATAGGACAATACACTCTATTGCTTATGTAGTGCATTTCACAATCTGGCTGCATAATAAAAAATATCAGCATGACCATATACCACCAACCCTACTAGCACCACTACAACTACCAATATCTGGGGGAGAGAGCACCTTAATTGGCGTCAGGAGACTTATAGACCATTACATGCTCCTCTGGAATTCTGGGAGGAAAAGGATGCAAATGAGCTCTTAACAAGCTCCACCTCTCAGGGCGTAGCTATAGGGGTGCAGAGGTAGCAGTCGCTACCGGGCCCAGGAGCCTGAGGGGGCCCAAAGACCCTTGTGCCGCATAACAAGACACACAAAGCACTGAGGGAAGGGGGGCCCAAGCTGAACTCTTGCACCAGGGCCCATAAGCCTTTAGCTACGACCCTGCCGCCTCTGATGCCACCAGATGTAAGGCATCTATCCTTTAAGTCAATGTTCGACCCTTTAAATATAAATATCTTTACCACTACTACAACCACCATCTCTACCATCACTACTACCAATGCAAGATGACACTGGTTGAGGCATATGTAACTTCAGAGGAGGACAGGAGTATAAACCACAGACGGCCATTATAACACTACTAATATTCCATAGAGAAATGCACCACACCAGTGCACATGTATACGGCTAGTCCTGAGGTAAATTACCTCCAGCACATGTTTTCTCCCCCTTTTGACCTCAGTTTCTCCAGGACCTTACACATTCATTTACAGTATGTACTAACCACACCAGTGTACATGTATATGTATACAGGTAGGCTTGAGGTTACTTACCCCCAGCAGGTGTTTTCCTGCACTACTTATATCAGAATTTCAATATTTTCCCTTACACTTCTCCTGACAGGATATCTCATACATACACGCATTCATGTATGTACTAACCTCACCAGTGTACATGTACGTACAGCTAGTCTTGAGGTAACTTACCTGCAGCCCACGTTTACTTAAAATACTTACCTCAGAATTTCAATATTTTCCCTCACATTTCTCCAGACTGACACGATAAACATACACATTCAAGTCGGCACGAACCACATCAGTGTACATACTTAGGCCCCATTCAGACGACCGTATGTATTCCGTAATCCATATAAAAACGAAACGGAAGACATATGGAAAGTCTTCCGTAGTTTTCCGCAATTTTGTGGACCCATTGACGTGAGATACGGGATGCTGAATGAACACGGAGTGCATTCCGTATTTTTTTTTTCTCCTATGGAAAAATGAATGGGTCCGTATGATTCCGCATCTTATCCGCAAAAATGCGGATAAGATGCGGAAATGTACATACGGTCGTGTGAATGGGGCCTCACATGGATAGTCTTGAGGTAGCTTACCTTCAACATACGTTTTCTCATACTTTTTACCTGAGAATTTCTCCATTTCCCTCTCTCATTTCTCATGACAGGATATATCTTACATATACACATTCATATATGCACTAACCACACCAGTGCACATATATACGGCTAGTCTTGATGATACTTACCTCCAGCACGTGTTTTCTCACATTTTTTACCTCATAATTTGTCAATTTTTCCCCTCACGCTTCTCCTGACAGTGTATATTTCACATATACACTTTCATGTATGCACTAACCACACTAGTGCACATGTACGGCTAGTCTTGATGATACTTACCTTCAGCACATGTTTTCTCACACTTTTTACCTCACAATTTCTTCATTTTCCCCTCACACTTCTGTCAGGACTACTCTCCACTTTACCTCACGTCTCCTCACAGATAACTGACTGCTAAGCCCTGCCCACACACCTCCCACTCAGCAGGATGAAGCCCCCTGATTGGCCACTCCTTCCTCATCCAGCTCCTTACCTCTGGTCCCTCAGCTCCTGGGCACAGAGCAGACAGTTCTGCTCTTTCTACTTGGTCCTGGGAGCAGATGGAAACGCTGGAAAGCGGAGGGGTGTGTATATGGGTGTCTCTGGAGATTTAACTCAGATTCCCCTCCAATTTGGCTGGTAAAAAAACGCAACAGAAACAATTAGGTTCCATTCACACGTCCGCAACAAAAGGGTACAACTACACTACAACATGTTGGGAACAATTTTTGTTATGATAGTCAATGGTCTTGCACTGCGATGTCAGTCGCTCAAAGATCGATCCAGATTGACTATTGACAACATATGTTGTAGTGTAGTTGTACCCTTTTGTCCCGCAACAAATGTCGTCATGTAAACCTTAGGGCTCTTTCACATGAGCTGCATGTCGTCCAAGGTATCCGCTGCGTGTAAGAGAGCCAAGCCCCGTTCCGGACAGCAGAGGCACGGAGTATTAATATGATTGATAATGTTCTGTGCCTCTGTGTTTTCCTGAACACATCCGGACCTAATCCGTCACGCTCATGTGAAAGAGGCCTAAAGGGTACTGGCATACTGCTGTTTTCTAAATCTGCATGACAGATCAATTTCCGCATGGAAAAAAAAAAGATAAGCTTACATGAGATCTGTCTGATCACACTTACTTCGCTTGTACTGTATTATGCTGTTTGTTTTTTTGGCGGGGGGGGGGGGGGGGTAAGGAAAATCTGCTCATAATCCGCAACACATGCAGGTTGACTGAGGCCTCCTTTAGATGAGCAATATGGATTGTGTCAGGATCTGTTCAGGGAAAAACTGATGGTTCGATCAGTTTTTTTCTGTGATTGCGTTCATTGTGTGTCTGGATTGCATCTGGATTTCTTTTGATTTTTTGGGATAGGGCCATTTTCTTTTTTTTTTTTTTTCTTTTTCGTCACACTGTTTACCTTGCTGGTTAAATTTTTTTTATATTATAACAGGGCATTTAGAGAAGGAGTTAAAAAAGTGACCCCAGCCACTAAATATGATAAAAAGAATTTATACTCGCCAGTTAATCTTCTGCTGTTTCTAGCATCACAGCTGTGGTCCTCCAGGCCAGGCACTATTTACTTGGCTGTAGTGATGACCTACCTGTCTGACCACTTATGACCACCAATCACTGGCCTTAGCGGTATACAGCACATCATTAGTCGACCCAAGTAAACAGAGCCTGGCGGGAGGACCACAGCTGCGGTGTTGAAGTGGCAGAGTATACAATTATTTTTTATTATTTAGTGGTAAAATAAAAAATGCATTGGGGTGGTGGTGAGGGTTATCAAACTGGTATAAAGTAGAACTGGCTTAGTTGCCCCTAGTAACCAATCAGGTTCCTCCTTTCATTTTCCAAAGGAGCTCTGAAAAATGTTTTCACCACATGCAAAAAAAAAAAACTTCTGTTTTTTTTTTCTTTTAAATAAATAGAAGCTAGTCAACAATTATTTGTACCCCAAAATGGTGCTCTTGGGAAATACAACTTATCCTGCCAAAAACGGGCTCTCCTACAGCTGTGTCAATAGAAAAGTTAACATTATGTCTCTTGGAATGTGACAAGGAAAACAAAAATTGCTTGGCCCTGGAAGTCCAAAACCAGCCGGACAAGTTAAAGAGGCTCTGTCACTAGGTTTTAACCTATGTATTTAAATACATAGGTTAAAACCCCTTGACTTCTACAGTTAGAACATACCTTTATTGCAGAGTACAGCCGCAGCGGTTGTGCTGAAAAAAGACCTTTAATCTTTATGTTAATGAGCCTTCGGAGCACCGGGGGCGGGCTCTTTCTTCCTGAGCACCGCTTCTTCACCGCCCCCCGGGTCCCGAGGCTCTCTCCGATGCTGACGTCCACGCCCCTCTGAAAATTGATTGACAGCGCTAGGCCGTTTGGCCTAGCGCTGAAATCCCGCCGGCGCATGCGCAGAAGCGCTTGCAGTGCCGAACACCGCAAGCGCTTCCATCCTTGTGCGCACGCGCCGTCACTTCGCTGAACCCGGAAGTGACGCGCGCGTGCGCACAAGGATGGAAGCGCTTGCGGTGTCGGCACTGCAAGCGCTTCTGCGCATGCGCCGGCGGGATTTCAGCTGTCAATCAATTTTCAGAGGGGCGTGGACGTCGGCATCGGGGAGAGCCTCGGGACCCGGGGGGCGGTGAAGAAGCGGTGCTCAGGAAGAAAGAGGCCCGCCCCCCGGTGCTCCGAAGGCTCATTAACATAAAGTTTAAAGGTCTTTTTTCAGCACAACCGCTGCGCTGTACTCTGCAATACAGGTATGTTCTAACTGTACAAGTTAAGGGGTTTTAACCTATGTATTTAAATACATAGGTTAAAACCTAGTGACAGAGCCGCTTTAAAGGGGGTTTCCAGGAGTAGAATACTAATGACCTACTCTTAGAATAGGTCATCAGTATCGGATCGGTGGGGTTGACATCTGGCACCCCTGTCAATCACCTGTTTGAAGAGGACACTGCAATCATGTGATTGCTGCTGCCTCTTCCTACGCCAGTGACATCACATTCATCGGTCACATGACCTAGGCACTGCTCGGCCCCATTCTAGTCAATGAGCCTAGGCTGCAGTACCAAGCAACCAAGCTGGTAAGCTTCATAAGCTGTGAGTATGCTGCTGCGTTCAATGGAGCCCCACAGCCTCTTCCAACAGCTGATCGTGGGGGTTCCGGAAGTCAGATCCCTACTGTTGTGTCTGATCACTTTTTAAATTTAGCTTATATTTAGTAAGTGTAAATGTGTGTGTGTGTGTGTGTGTGTGTGTGTACAGTCATGGCCAAAAGTTTTGAGAATGACACAAATCTTCTATTTTCACATGATCTGCTGCCCTCTGGTTTTTATGTGTGTTTGTCAGATGTTTTTATCACATACAGAAATATAATTGCAATCATATTATGAGTAACAAAAGCTTATATTGACAGTTAGAATGAGTTAATGCAGCAAGTCAATATTTGCAGTGTTGACCCTTCTTCTTCAGGACCTCTGCAATTCTCCCTGGCATGCTCTCAATCAACTTTTGGACCAAATCCTGACTGATAGCAGTCCATTCTTGCACAATCAATGCTTGCATTTTGTCAGAATTTGTAGGTTTTTGTTTGTCCACCCTTCTCTTGAATGATTGACCACAAGTTCTCAATGGGATTAAGATCTGGGGAGTTTCCAGGCCATGGACCCAAAATCTCTGTTTTGTTCCCTGAGCCATTTAGTTATCACTTTGCTTTATGGCAAGGTGCTCCATCATGCTGGAAAAGGCATTGTTGATCTCCAAACTGCTCTTGGACGGTTGGGAGAAGTTGCTCTCGGAGGACATTCTGGTACCATTCTTTATTCATGGCTGTGTTTTTAGGCAAGACTGTGAGAGAGCCGATTCCCTTGGCTGAGAAGCAACCCCACACATGAATGGTTTCAGGATGCTTTACAGTTGGCATGAGACAAGACTGGTGGTAGCGCTCACTTCGTCTTCTCCGAATAAGCTGTTTTCCAGATGTCCCAAACAATCGAAAAGGGGATTCATCAGAGAAAATGACTTTACCCCAGTCCTCAGCAGTCCACTCCCTGTACCTTTTGCAGAATATCAGTCTGTCCCTGATGTTTTTTTCTGGAGAGAAGTGGCTTCTTTGCTGCCCTCCTTGAGACCAGGCCTTGCTCCAAGAGTCTCGGCCTCACAGTGCGTGCAGATGCACTCACACCTGCCTGCTGCCATTCCTGAGCAAGCTCTGCACTGCTGGTAGCCCGATCCCGCAGCTGAAACACTTTTAAGAGATGCCCTGGCGCTTGCTGGTCTTTCTTGGGCGCCCTGGAGCCTTTTTGGCAACAATGGAACCTCTCTCCTTGAAGTTCTTGATGATGTGATAGATTGTTGACTGAGGTGCAATCTTCTAGCTGCGATACTCTTCCTGTTAGGCCATTTTTGTGCAGTGGAATGATGACTGCACGTTTTCTTTTAGAGATAACCATGGTTAACAGAAGAGAAAACAATGGATGCCACCAGCCTCCTTTTAAAGTGTCCAGTGGTGTCATTCTTACTTAATCATGACAGATTGATCTCCAGCCCACCCCTCATCAACAACCTGTGTTAATGGAGCAATCACTGAAACGATGTTAGCTGGTCCTTTTAAGGCAGGGCTGCAATGATGTTGAAATGTGTTTTGGGGGATAAAGTTCATTTTCTAGGCAAATATTGACTTTGCAAGTAATTGCTGTTAAGCTGATCACTCTTTATAACATTCTGGAGTATATGCAAATTGTAATTCACGGAAAATGGTGCACTGCAGCGGAAATGTAGTTGACAATATATGGCTAAACCCTCACTCTGATGTTAAAATGAGACTTCCGCCAGTATATCCTTATCAAAGACATACCGGAGCCCGAGCACCGCGTCAAGGTATCTCAGTTGGCATCGGGACCTACGCTATCCCTACTATGGTATAGGTAATGACAGATAGGTGCATGAGATCCGAAACACAGCGACCAGCTCCCAGTTACCTCCAGCGTGAAATCACACATACGGTGGGAGGAGGGGCGGAGGCTGTATTTCCCACAATGCCCTGACGTCATGTGACCCAGTGTGCACCTGAATGTTGCCAATTAATAAAATCAAGGCACATTCAACCTGGAGTTGCCACGCCTCCAGGAATAAACGTACAACAAACTACGGAAAAAAAGGGTGGTCT
>ONZH01004410.1:0-14395 GCA_900303285.1 Rhinella marina
TTCCAGCCAATCCATGTAGACGCCGTTTTCGCGCTGCCAGCGTGCTCCGCGGGCTGCATGGTGATTGGTGGAAAAAGAGCGCCAGGGAAGGTGGGAGGGGAAACGAATTCTAAGTGCGCCATCGCCGTTATACTTGATCGAAATCGAGTATGCCGAATAGCGTAGTATTCGATCGAATACCGGCTCGATCGAACACTACTCGCTCATCTCTATTAATAAATAACCCCAATATTATGAAGATGTATACAGATGTAGCAAGAACCAAAATCAGTGGGCTAGCGTGCCATCCCGACAGTGTAACTTAATACCAACTTTAAGCTTTCGAATCTTTGCACATAGTTAAACTAAGCCAGAGCAATAAGCTAGTGTGATAACACACCAGGTATCAGCTTAATGCTGGCTAGATCATGTGGGGTATATTTACTGTATCAAAACTGGTGTAAAGTAGAACTGGCTTAGTTTCCCATAGCAACGCAATCAGATTCCACCTTTCATTTCCCAAAGGAGCTCTAAAAATATAAGGTGGAATCTGATTGGTTGCTATGGGCAACTAAGCCAGTTTTACTTTATACCAGTTTGATAAATGACCCTTAATGGAGTAATTTGTCATGTGTTGGTTATCTGAGGTTGACTTTACCTACCTATCTACCCTATCTATCTAGACTTATTGTGCTGGGTTGAAAAGTTATATTTGGGGTGAATAAAGCTGGTCCACCACCCTAACACACTTTCACCATATCTAGAATGCTGCCTTATTTTTCTATTATCTAACTTTTCCTTTTTACCACTTTTGATAACTCTACTCCTGTATGTTTTACATCAGGTCTAGAGATGAGCGAGCATGCTCGGCAGAGCATGCTCGAGTGCCATTTTTGTGTATTTGCGTGCGCATTTTTAAATTCCTACGCTATTCATACGCATATTTTAATCTATACGCAAATGCGTACGAATAGTGTATGAATAGCGTACAAATTCAATTCTTATGGCTCTATGTTGTGCCATTCCTGTATTATCTGCAGTAGAAGTTATGTATGAATTGCTATTAGCCTTCAGTAAGGGTACAGAGGTGTGGTAACCAGTTGGGGGGTGTACCTGCACAGTCTAAAAATGTCAGCACTGATTGGATAGAGTCAGTCTGTGCAGATACACCCCCAAACTGGTTACCACCCCTCTGTACCCTTACCAATTCTGTGTGAATCCACCCTATGCTTACTTTTCTTTTTGTAAGTAAAGCCTATATTTGGGATTATTGGAAATATATTCAAATTAGCTTTCCTGACAAAAGGAAAAGAAAGCTAAGCCTCTCTGATGTCAGCAGAAGTAACATGTGTTAATTTGTATATATGTCAAGGTTGGGATAAACAGACAACAGAGGAGCGTGTGCCCTGAGCTTACCCAACCCTCTGTCCCTGCCTATTGCCTCACCCACGCTAAACCGTGGGGCGACAACCACGAGGACTGCGAAATACACTGTATAAGGTGCAGGGAACAGGGAACAACAAACAAGACAGACAAAACACCAAATGGATGGTCAGGAAGCCGCGCCAAAACCAGGAATAGCAAAGTACAAAATCGGAAGACGGTAGAGTAGTCAGATACAAGCAAGGGTCAAATCAGCAGTCAGGATACAATACAACGCAAGCAGGAATAGCAAGGAATTGCAAAAACCAGCAAGGAGCAGAGAGGAAAGTAGGTATATATGCAGGAAGAAATCCCACCCCCAGGTCCTGAATGGACCAGATTCAGAGAAGCCACTCAGCCAGCACCTGAGTATTTACCCTGAGTAGACAAACCAAACAAGAAGCTGGGCGTTGGCTCCAAAACAACCCACAGCGTGAACGTGGTTCAAGGCAAGGCGTAGGCACTAAACAGAAACACACAAAAACTCAGAAAACCAAGCAAAACATAGAACCTATGTTCTCTGATGACCAGACCTGACAGTACCCCCCCCTCCACGAGGGGCCTCCGAACCCTTACACCCTAAGGATGGTTTAGACGGATAGTCCCGATGAAAAGATTTAACCAATCGTGGAGCATGAACATCCCTAGCAGGGACCCAGGATCTATCCTCAGGACTGAAACCCTTCCAATGAATGAGGTATTGAAGAGAGTTCCTGACCAGTCTGGAATCGACAATCCTCTCTACCTCATACTCGAGATCACCCTCCACCACAGATGGCGAGGGGGGGTCAGGGAGGGGTACCACAAATCCACATAGCGTTTCAACAGACTCTTGTGAAACGTATTGTGAACCCGCCAGTCAGAGGGCAACGCCACCTTGAATGATACCGGATTAATAACGTGAGTTACGGTAAACGGACCAATGAACCTAGGAGCCAATTTCAGAGACGGAACTTTCAACTTAAGGTTCTTAGTAGACAATAGGACCTTGTCACCCACAACAAAAGTTTCAGAGACAGTACGCCTACTTCTGGATGAATGGACCATTAAACTTTGTGCTCTTTTCAAGTTCTGCTGAACTTGCGACCACACTGTGCACAGTTGGTTTGTTATGGACTCAGCACGAGGGGTATCCGAAACTGATGATGACGAGAAGGAAAACCTGGGATGGAATCCATAATTACAGAAGAAAGGAGATGTGAGTGTGGATGAACTAGTGTGATTGTTGATGGCAAACTCTGCTAACGGAAGATATGAGACCCACAGATGTTGACAGTCAGAAACAAAAAGACGAAGGTACTGTATGAGCTCTTGATTCATCCTCTCCGTCTGCCCATTCGTTTCGGGATGGAAGGCAGAGGAAAAGGACAATTTTACCTCAAGCTTAGAACAGAAAGCTCGCCAAAACTTAGCCACGAATTGTACCCCCCTGTCAGACACAACCTCATCAGGAATACCGTGGAGACGCACAATATGTTGAATAAATAGATCTGCCAATTCCTCTGCTGAAGTCAGCTTCTTTAGCGGAACAAAATGGCCCATCTTAGAGAAACGATCCACCACCACCCATATAACAGAGAACCCTTGAGAGAGTGGCAGATCGGTAACAAAATCCATAGACACGTTAGACCAAGGCCTGTCTGGCACTGGGAGCAGGAGAAGAGGTCCCTCAGGACGTCTCCTGGGGACCTTTCCTCGCGCACAGACCTGACAAGCTAGAACAAATGCATGAACGTCAGTATTCATATGTGGCCACCAGTAGTTTCTTTTCAGTAGATCTAGTGTTCCCCGAACACCTGGATGACCTGCTAGTACGGAACAGTGTGTCTCCTCTAACACTCTCAATCGAAGGGACAAGGGAACAAACATTTTGCCTTCCGGAAGGTCTCTTGGGGCAGAATTTTGTTTGGAGCGAATTTGATCTGAGAGGTGAGAGGAGATGGCTGCCAAAACAGTACCAGCAGGTAAGATGTTACCGGGTTCCGACTCAGGACCCTCAGGGATACCAAAACTCCGAGACAAGGCGTCAGCCCTGACATTCTTGGTACCAGGTCGGAAAGTGACCACAAAATTAAAACGAGAGAAAAACAACGCCCATCTATCTTGACGGGCATTGAGACGTTTTGCATTATCCAAGTACACAAGATTTTTGTGATGTGTGATCACTGGCACTGGGTGAAGAGCTCCTTCCAGGAAATGGCGCCACACTTCAAACGCCCATTTGATGGCAAGGAGCTTGCGATTCCCAATATCATAATTCCTTTCACAAGACGAGAATTTCTTGGAAAAGAATGCACATGGTCTGAGGTTAGTGAGAGCAGCTGACCCTTGAGATAAAACTGCCCCTACACCGACCTCAAAAGCATCTACCTCAACAATGAATGGCTGAGAGAGATCAGGTTGATTTAACACAGGCACAGAAGAGAACGCTTTCTTGAGTTCCTCAAACGCAGAGTACGCAGCAGGAGACCAGTTACTGGGATCAGCCCCCTTGCGGGTAAGATCCGTGAGCGGCTTGGCAATTACGGAAAAGTTCTTGATAAAATTCCTGTAATAATTGGCGAAACCAAGAAAACGTTGAAGGGATTTTAAATCCGTGGGCCGAACCCAATCCGTGATTGCCTGAACCTTACACGGATCCATCTGAACCTCGGAAGGAGTGACCACATAACCCAAGAATGAAACTTTTTGTACACAAAAAATGCATTTTTCTAGTTTAGCAAACAGAGAATGATTACGCAGACGGGATAACACCAGACGAAGATGTTTACGGTGTGAATCCAGATCAGAAGAAAATATCAGGATATCATCCAGATAGACCACCATAAAAACCCCAATACAGTCATGAAAGATATGATTCATAAAACCTTGGAATACAGCTGGGGCATTGCTTAAACCAAAAGGCATAACCAGATACTCAAAATGTCCCAGAGGCTTATTAAAAGCTGTCTTCCACTCATCCCCTTCAATAACCGGATTGTGCAGCTGAAGCCAAGGAAGACCCAGAATAATGTCCACAGACAAATCTTTCATTACAAGGAAAGAACAATATTCAATATGTAGTGCACCCACCACCAGTCTTATTTCAGGAGTACGGAATTTGACCAAACCGGCTTGCAGAGGGGTCATATCGACACTAGACACCTGGATAGGAGGGGACAGGGGAATCAAAGAAGGCAATATTTGGGAAACAAATTCAAAATCAATGAAGTTGGCGGCTGAACCAGAATCCAAGAAAGCCTGTCCAACACGTGAGGCTGACTGGAAAGAGACGGTGCAGGGCAAAAATACTCTAGAAACATTAGAGGGTACCTGAGCTCCTAGACAGTCCTCCCGATAAC
Organism: Rhinella marina; assembly: GCA_900303285.1. Classification (NCBI taxonomy): domain Eukaryota; kingdom Metazoa; phylum Chordata; class Amphibia; order Anura; family Bufonidae; genus Rhinella; species Rhinella marina. The sequence continues at coordinate 4,743 of ONZH01004410.1, forward strand.
TGTCTAAGAGCGGAAGTTTTCCTGCTGAGGTTTTCTTCGGACAGGACTTCAGCAGATGATCCGGACTCCCGCAGTAGAAGCACAAATGATTCCTCGTACAATGTTCCCTTCTCTGCTTAGGCGTAATACTGCCGAGTTCCATCGGTTCCGGTCCGGATTGGCTGGAGACCGGATTGAGGATTGGCTGAGGAGCAGGAGACACCGAGGAGGTCGCCTGGATCTTAGACGTCTATCTGCCCGGACGGCCAGGGTCATAGCTTCGTCAAGTGTTTTAGGTTCAGCATAGGCTAACAACAAATCCTTCACACGGTCAGACAGTCCAGTCATGAAAAGGTCTTTCAAAGCCCTATCATTCCACCCGGAATCGGTCACATATTGTCTAAAACTAGCACAGTAATTTTCTGCCATCTGTCCACCCTGACGTAGAGACAATAACTGGGATACAGCTAACGCTGGGCGATCTGGCTCATCATATATCTGACCCAGCGCAACAAAAAACTCGTCAAGGTATGAGCGCAAAGGAGAGGCAGTGGGTAAAGAAAAGGCCCAGGTTTGGGGGTCTCCGCGCAGGAGAGACATAACCAAATCCACCTTTTGCGCTTCAGTTACAAACGACCGAGGTCGTAACGAAAAATACAAAATACATCCTTCCCGAAACAGAAAAAATTTCTTACGGTCACCGTAAAAAAAATCAGGAAGGGGGACCTTAGGTTCAGGTGCAGGTGTGGGAACCTGGGGTGCAGACACAGGAGCCGAGGCCTGCATGTTTTCCTGAACCTGAAGGCGTATAGCAAGATCCTGAATCAAATTGGTCAAGGCCTGGACCTGAGCTACCACCACTGACATTTGCTCCATAGGTGGAATAAACGTAGCTGGCAGTATACAGGTTACAGGTATTTTCTGGCTGGTTTTTCTGTCAAGGTTGGGATAAACAGACAACAGAGGAGCGTGTGCCCTGAGCTTACCCAACCCTCTGTCCCTGCCTATTGCCTCACCCACGCTAAACAGTGGGGCGACAACCACGAGGACTGCGAAATACACTGTATAAGGTGCAGGGAACAGGGAACAACAAACAAGACAGACAAAACACCAAATGGATGGTCAGGAAGCCGCGTCAAAACCAGGAATAGCAAAGTACAAAATCGGAAGACGGCAGAGTAGTCAGATACAAGCCAAGGGTCAAATCAGCAGTCAGGATACAATACAACGCAAGCAGGAATAGCAAGGAATTGCAAAAACCAGCAAGGAGCAGAGAGGAAGGTAGGTATATATGCAGGAAGAAATCCCACCCCCAGGTCCTGAATGGACCAGATTCAGAGAAGCCACTCAGCCAGCACCTGAGTATTAACCCTGAGTAGACAAACCAAACAAGAAGCTGGGCGTTGGCTCCAAAACAACCCACAGTGTGAACGTGGTTCAAGGCAAGGCGTAGGCACTAAACAGAAACATACAAAAACTCAGAAAACCAAGCAAAACATAGAACCTATGTTCTCTGATGACCAGACCTGACAATATATTTTTCTCAGAAACCAAATAAAACATTGATTTTTGAGGAAAATATAATTTGCCCATCTCTTAACCTAGGGACTGTTACACTTTGGCCCTATCTTTCTCACTGATTCACCTTAAACGAATCTCAAGAAAACTGCGTTTATCAGAATCCTCATTTTTTTAAAAAAAATTTGGGATGGATTCCAAATGTATAGAATCTATTCACTTAACTCTATTGTATACTAATCAAATTAATTATGAATTTCCCACAAATTGCGGTTTCCAATAAATATTTCCAAGAAGTTTTTTGGGATTCTTACTATTGTTATTTTCATTTTACATATTAAAATACAGGGAGGATGAGAAGATTAAGCAGGAGAGTCACATGGCTCTATTCTAGCAGGCTTGGCCATAATGCATTGCAGTCAGCATTGACTAAATGTCATTAGGCATGTGATAGGTACCATATAAGATTTCAGCCAGGAACTGCCATAATTTTCTGGCCTTGAATGTAGCATAAAGCTATATAACTTAATGTATTACTATTGTAAATGACCCCAATTTTCATAATTCACAACAAATCTTTTATAGTATTAATGTTGATAGTGTGCCTCCTGACGTATTGGTGCAGTGTCATAGTTACTGTATATTGTAGTGGATTCACTCCTTTCAAATGACCGATTGAGTTTATTTAAAAGAAAATAATTTAATCAGACTAATGTGCCTGATGTATTGGTGTGTGTCAAAATTCTACAGTCTTGCCTTGTCCGTTATGTTCCATACTGTACTGCTGCTGATGCTGGAAACCCTATCCTGAAACTTCTCCCAAGGTTTTTTTGCCTACTCACTTCCCAGAATAATATAGATTTGCACTAAAATATCACCAAACCCTATGCTGCTCCCCAAAAAGGGATACTTCTTGGACTGACAAGTCATTACTTCTTCCAATATCACTATGTACATATAAATTCAAAGGGGTGCACCACCAATGAGACCAGGTGAGGCGATTGCCTCAGGCAGCACCAGATAGGTGTAGGAGCAGCAAAAGGGCCATGGGCAATGAGCGCTTTCATTGTGGCAAAGGGGTTAGTTTAAGAAATTGGCATTGGGTCGGCGTTGTTTCAGTTTTCGCCTCAGGCAGCAGAAAGGCTAGGTGCACCCCTGTAAATACCGTTAGACATCAGCCCTGAAAAAAGGATAATTTTTGGACCTTTTTTAAATTGTTAAGACCATAACAAATCTGACAAAAAGCAAACCTTTTTTCATTCCACGGGGATATGGTATTTACTCTACTGAAAGCTGGAGAGAGATCACAGAGCTGGGAGATGCATACGGAAAGTTAATAAACCTGGGTACATCCTGGGAATTGGTACTATTTAAGAAATATATGAAAATAGTACTCAATATCTTTCAATTATAGTCAATTTGCTATAGGTTAATTAAGCCTAAAGGTTAATCCTAATTTTAATTTCCCCATGTGCCTCTGTCTCTCAGTCACATGCTGTTATAAACAAGACTTGAGCTAAATGTCCATTTAGGAATATTCACCAAATAGACTTAGATTATAATTTATCATATAAAATGCAATACTTTTGAAATGTTTTTCACAATTGAAACTTCAATATTCCAATATAGTCTCACTAAAAGTGAAACAAACTCCTACGGTAGTAGTATAACTTTATCATGTCAAAATGTCACTTGTATAGTTTAGCTGGTATGTCATATTTGCCACTAGTCCTGGATAAGGTTGAGCGAACCCAAACTGCAAAGTTCTTGTTTGTACCAAACTTTGCGAGTTCGGGCACCTGGACACAAACTCGGACTTTACCACGTGGTGAGCGCGGTCCTGCTTAATGAAAATAGAAGGACCTGCGATGATGTCACACGCTCACCCCATAGAGAGCGTAGTGACCTCCTCACAGATCCTTTTGAAGGTCCAGCTGAAAAAAGATAGAAGACACTGCTGCAGCGCAATCAAGTAGATGAGATGAATTGTTTTGGTTTTTTTTCTTAACCCCTAAATTGCCATATTCTTTTGCATTCTGTCTTAAAAATGCTATTATTTTCTGCTATAACATGGTTATAGCATAAAATAAAATGATAAAGTGAAGTTCGGTTCCCCATTTACTTCAATGGGATCCGGGTTCGAGGTCAAGTCTATGGGCTCTCTCATCCCTAGTCCTGAGTAGTCCTCGAACCAGTTAACTTTTTTGAAAAGGGGAGGGAATCAATGTCTTAAAACATCTTGTAGGATTTGTCACAGTTGACATTTATCGACTGTGATGAATTTCTGATTACTTGGACCCCCATTTATCACTAAAATGGGGGTCCTGGGAACCCTGCTTGACTGCATTAATGAGAAGTTTGAATGAAGTGGTGGTTGCACTGCTGCCCCATTCAATGTATGGAAGGTACTTCTCCATCTCTCACTGACCCTCTCTAATAAAGTGCTATATACAGAATTTATAGCTTGCCTAAGCTTTGAAATAGTGTTTCTCTTCTATCTATCTATAAAAAAAAAGAAAGCAGCAGCACATTGTCGGTGCTCATGGTGGGTGCAATTCCTCCTAGATTCCAGGCTTGCTTCTTGACTATCTATCTATATATCTATCTAGCAAACAAATAAAAAGTTGTGGACCTCACAGTCTGTAGAAAATAGGTAAAACCGGTGCCAGCGGCTGTTGACACGGTCCAGAATCCAAAATAATATAGAATAATTCCACGGCACTCAAGGATAGTGAATTAAAGGTGTTTATTCACCTGATTGTGATGTTTCAGTCCACTCAATGGGACTTTTCTCAAGCAGTGTCCTTGAGAAACTATCTATTGATATCTATCTTGATATCTATCTATCTATCTATCTAATAAAAAATAATTCCATGGCACTCCCAAAAAAAGTGCTTCAAGAAATAGTGGTCTTTATTTCCCCAGAGTGAAATAAAGAACACTACTTATTGAAGCACATTTTTTTGGAGTGTCGTGGAATTATTTTTTATTATATGTTTTTTTAATTGGATCACATCCTCAGCCGCTAGCACACCATTCTACTTTTTTTACTTGCTGTGCCGTTTTCATTTTGTATCTATCTATCTATCTATCTATCTATTCTATCTATCTATCTATCTATCTATCTATCTATCATCATCTTGTACCTGCCCAAGATCTTTAAAATACAAGCTAAGAAGACAGTTGAAAAAAAATCAAGTTCTAAATCAATTGCATAGCATGTGTTTATTTCCAAGTAAGTCCTTATTATACCAAGTCAGACATTCTCAGCCAATTTTCAGCTGGCATGCATCCAAACTTCTTTGTATTCACAAAGCTTAAAACACGTTGGTAAATCCAGTGTTCAGTGAAACATCCTTCTTACTCACATTACCGCTTTTTCTTAACGTCACAAAGGTATTTTGTGTGAGTAACAGCATAATTGCGTTAAACAGCTTACATTGCTTTGATTTTTGGACTCATTTACCAGTATGTACCTAATTTGGTTTGTATTCTCACTAGGCCAAAATTATATTTGAGAAGTGAATATATGATTCATTTAGCACTCATAATTGCCATCTTGTTTGTGTTTACCAAAAAATAGTATAGGTATTTATATAGGATAACAGACTAAATATTTATATATAAGTCCATATAAAGTGTTTTTTTCTTTTTTTAATATACAGTATGTAGACAAATTACAATCCCAATTCCAAAAAAGGAAACGTAAATGTAAGTAAAAACAGAATTCAATGATTTGCAAATCTTATAGATGCATATTTTATTCCTAAAAGATCAAAGAAGATGTGTCATATGTTGAAAGTAAGACATTTTACCATTTCATAAAAAAAATTAATTCATGTCGAACTCAATGGCAACAATTAGAGATGAGCGAGCATACTCGTCCGAGCTTGGTGCTCGTTCGAGTATTACGGTACTCATAAGTGCTCGCTGCTCTGACGAGTATCTCGCCATGCTCGAGGAAATGGTAACTTCCGCATTGTGCATTTTTGGCGCCTATAAACTCAGTCAATCACAAGCCAGGAGACTCTGCGGTACACCCAGCATCACATGCCATTCTGTGTGTCACAGCAACTGTGTCAGAGTTCAGCTGTCCACTCACTACAATCCGTATTTTCTGTATTTTCACATTCTGTAAGTCACTTAATTAAACAAGGTCTTTCACTCATACAGCTAGATCAAAAAAATCTCTGTGCGACATTTGTCTGGGTTGCAACTAAGCAGACCAAGTCTGCCTAATCTAATAGTTTCCGTATAATTGCTCCATACTGCACGGTACGTAATAACATACGTAATTTTGATCTAACTTATCCACCTATATATTTACTTGTTCAGACTGAACAAGTTTGTGGGTTTCAGTACAGCAGGCCCATTTATTTTATTTTTTTATATAATACACTTATATACAGAAAATGTTTAACCCCAGGGCTAAGGGTCAAGGACGAGGGCGTGGGCATTCAATTACTGCAGGGGACAGAGGCCGTGGTCCTGGGCAGGGTGAGACAGTACCTGCTGATGAGGGAGCAGGGGGACGCCGCAGAGCTACACTTCCTAGCTTCATGTCTCAACTTACAGGGACACGTGGGAGAGGACTGTTGAAACCACAACAGTGCGAACAGCTGATGTAGTGGATTGCGGACAATGCTTCAAGTAATTTGTGCACCAGTCAGTCTTCCACGCAGTCCACCCACGTTACCCAAGGGAGCACTCCTCTGGCTCCTCCACCTCAACCTCCTTCCCCCCAGTCTGCCCCCTCCCAGGAAAATTTGGAATGCGATCCGGCATACTCTCAGGAACTGTTTTCTGGACCCTTCCCAGAGTCACAAACCACTTCTCAGGTTGCTGCTGACCTCGTTCCCGATGCCCAAGTTTTCCAACTGTCGCAGTCTGTGGGTGATGATGATGACAATGTTCAGTTAGTGGAAGAAGTTTGTAAAGAGGTGTCGGACAATGAGGAGACACGGTTGTCAGACATTGGTGAAGTTGTTGTCAGGGCAGGAAGTCCGAGGGGTGAGCAGACTGAGGAATCGGTGGATGACGAGGTGACTGACCCAAGCTGGGTTGATAAGCCGAGTGAAGACAGTGCTTCTGAGGCGGAGGCGAGTGCTGCACCAGAACAGGTTGTAAGAGGCAGTGGTGTGGCCAGAGGGAGAAGCAGGGCCAGAGCTGGTGCATCAACAGCAACTGTTTCACTTAGTGAAGGTCCCGTGGCGAGGCCTAGATGTTCGCAAGTATGGAGGTGCTTTAAAGAAAGTGAGGATGACCGACGGACTGTGGTGTGCAACCTGTGCCACAGCAGGATCAGCAGGGGTGCCACCACTACTAGCCTAACCACCACCAGCATGCGCTGGCATATGAGTGCTAAACACCCCACTCAATGGAACCAAGGCCGTTCACCACCTCCTGCAGGTCACACCACTGCTCCTTCCCCTGTGTCACTCGCTGCCTCTGCTAGTAAACCCCCTGCCCAGGACCCCGGCACGAGCACACCTTCGCCTCCACGATCCCCCCAGCATCCAACAATGTGTCCCAGCGCAGCGTTCAGCTGTCTTTACAGCAGACGCTGGAGCGCAAGAGGAAATACAGTTCCACCCACCCACATGCCCAAGCCCTCAACGTCCACATCCCCAAATTGCTGAGCCTGGAGATGCTGCCCTATAGGCTGGTAGAGACCGAGGCCTTTCGCAACCTCATGGCGGTGGCTGCACCTCGGTATTCGGTCCCCAGCCGCCACTATTTTTCCCGATGTGCCGTCCCATCCCTACACCAGCACGTGTCACAGAACATCATCCGTGCCCTGACCAAAGCTGTTTCTGAGAAGGTCCACCTAACCACAGACACGGGCAGGGACACTATATATCACTGACGGCACATTGGGTTAACTTGGTGGAGGCTGGGACCGAGTCTGACCCTGGAGCCGCTCATGTACTGCCCACACTGAGGATTGCGGGGCCTACCTCTGTCACGGTCTCTCAGACGTACTATGCCTCCTCCTCCGACCCTTCCTCCACCGAATTACCATCCGTGGGCACGGCGCCTTCAGTCGGTAGCTCTAGGCACAGCAGCAGTGCCGTGGGTAAGCGCCAGCAGGCGGTGCTCAAACTGCTAAACTTAGGTGACAAAAGGCACACCGCCCAAGAGCTGTTACAGGGCATCACGGCGCAGACCGATGTGTGGCTGGCACCGCTGAACCTCAAGCCAGGCATGGTTGTGTGTGACAACGGGCGTAATCTGGTGGCGGCTCTGCAACTCGGCAGACTGACACATGTGCCATGCCTGGCCCACGTGTTCAATCTAATAGTTCAGCGGTTCCTCAAGACATACCCCAATCTGTCTGATTTGCTCACCAAGGTGCGCCGCATCTGTGCACATTTCCGCAAGTCGACCACAGATGCTGTCACTCTCAGGGCAGTGCAGCGCCGCCTACAACTGTCCGCTCACCGACTGTTGTGCGACGTGCCCACGAGATGGAATTCGACATTAAACATGTTATCCAGAGTTTACCAGCAGCGCAGAGCGATTGTAGACTGCCAGATGTCAACTTCCACCAGAACTGGTAGTCAGGTCACTCAGATTCCTCAAGTCTACAATGAGGAGTGGACGTGGATGTCTGATATCTGCCAGGTGTTGAGCAACTTTGAGGAGTCAACAAAGATGGTCAGCGGTGATGCCGCCATTATCAGCCTCACCATCCCGCTGCTTTGCCTGTTGAAAAACTCACTGCTCAGCATCAAGTCGGATGCTTTGCGATTGTCACAAGAGACGGTGGAGGAAGATACGTCGCTTGATAGCCAGAGCACCCTCCGGTCTGTTTCTGTTTCTCAGCGCGTATCGGAGGAGGGGGATGAGGATGAGGAAGAAGAGGAGGAGAATGTCTGCGAGACAGAAGAGGGTACCAGTGCTCAGTCCTTCTTAACTTTTGAGCGTGTATGGGCTGAAGAGGAGGAGGAGGAGGAGGAGGAGGAAATGGAGAGTCAGGCCAGTGAGGAGAGGGAATTCTTGCGTGTTGGGACTTTTTTTCAAACACCGATTATTGGGTGTTCACTCTCCTGGACCCACGGTACAAGCAGAACCTTTCCACTCTCATCCCTGCAGAGGAAAGGAGTATGAGAGTGAATAGATATCAACAGGCCCTGGTGCACGAGCTGAAACAATCCTTCCCATCTGACGCCGCTAGTGGCAGAGGGCATGGTTCTGTGGGCCAAGTAGGCGAGCAGGCAGCTTGTCCAGCACTGGCTGGGGAACGCTCTCCAAGGCCTTTGCCAGTTTTATGTCACCCCAGCAAGACACTGTCACCTGTCCCCAGTCTAGGCAGAGTAGGGGGAGCTGTACAGAAAGATGGTGAGGGAGTACCTAGCTGACCATACCAACGTCCATAGCGATCACTCTGCTCCATACAACTACTGGGTTTCAAAGCTGGACACGTGGCCTGAACTGGCGCTGTACGCCTTGGAGGTGCTGGCCTGCCCTGCCGCTAGCGTGCTGTCAGAGCGGGTATTCAGTGCAGCTGGTAGCATCATCACCGATAAGCGTACACGCCTGTCAACTGACAGCGCTGACAGGCTGACGCTTATTAAAATGAACAAAGCCTGGATTTCACCGGAATTCAAATCTCCTCCTGGGGAAAGCAGCTAAAGATTTAAATAACTTATGAATCCGATTCCTCTTCTCTACTCCTCCTCCTCCTTGTCGTCTTTGCCTAACGCTGACCAAAAAAACGCCATTTTTTAGAGGTCCAACTGGCACTCTTTTACCACACATCACACCTCTCTCCAAACAATTTTTCTGGAGGTCCACCTACAGGCCCTCTCTCCAAACAATTTTTCCAGAGGTCCACCTACAGGCCCTCTCTCCAAACAATTTTTCCGGAGGTCCACCTACAGGCCCTCTCTCCAAACAATTTTTCCAGAGGTCCACCTACAGGCCCTCTCTCCAAACAATTTTTCTGGAGGTCCACCTACAGGCCCTATCTCTAAATAATTTTTCTGGAGGTCCACCTAACAGGCCCTCTCTCCAAACAATTTTTCCAGAGGTCCACCTACAGGCCCTCTCTCCAAACAATTTTTCCGGACGTCCACCTACAGCGGATATGTGCCATATACGTATTTAAACTAGAAAGAATACATAGAAAACATACCACACTTGTTCAATAGAGA
>ONZH01004411.1:0-23457 GCA_900303285.1 Rhinella marina
GACTGACACATGTGCCATGCCTGGCCCACGTGTTCAATCTAATAGTTCAGCGGTTCCTCAAGACATACCCCAATCTGTCTGATTTGCTCACCAAGGTGCGCCGCATCTGTGCGCATTTCCGCAAGTCGAACACAGATGCTGCCACTCTCAGGGCAGCGCAGCGCCGCCTACAACTGCCCGCTCACCGACTGTTGTGTGACGTGCCCACGAGATGGAATTCCACATTAAACATGTTATCCTGAGTTTACCAGCAGCGCAGAGGCCTGGCCTGAAGAGGAGGACTTGGAGGAGGAGGAGGAAATGGAGAGTCAGGCCAGTGAGGAGAGGGAATTCTTACGTGTTGGGACTCCGGCGCACATGGCAGACTTCTTGTTAGGCTGTCTTTCCCGTGACCCTCGCGTTAGAAGAATTTTTTCAAACACCGATTACTGGGTGTTCACTCTCCTGGACCCACGGTACAAGTAGAACCTTTCCACTATCATCCCTGCAGAGGAAAGGAGTATGAGAGTGAATAGATATCAACAGGCCCTGGTGCACAAGCTGAAACAATTCTTCCCATCTGACGCCGCTAGCGGCAGAGGGCATGGTTCTGTGAGCCAAGTAGCGGGGAGAGGAGGCGAGCAGGCAGCTTGTCCAGCACTGGCAGGGGAACGCTCTCCAAGGCCTTTGCCACTTTTATGTCATCCCAGCAAGACACTGTCACCTGTCCCCAGTCTAGGCAGAGTAGGGGGAGCTGTACAGAAAGATGGTGAGGGAGTACCTAGCTGACCATACCAACGTCCGTAGCGATCACTCTGCTCCATACAACTACTGGGTTTCAAAGCTGGACACGTGGCCTGAACTGGCGCTGTACGCTTTGGAGGTGCTGGCCTGCCCTGCCGCTAGCGTGCTGTCAGAGCGGGTATTCAGTGCAGCTGGTGGCGTCATCACCGATAAGCGTACACGCCTGTCAACTGACAGCGCTGACAGGCTGACGCTTATTAAAATGAACAAAGCCTGGATTTCACCGGAATTCAAATCTCCTCCGGGGGAAAGCAGCTAAAGATTTAAATAACTTATTTATCCGATTCCTCTACTCCTCCTCCTACTCCTCCTCCTACTCCTCCTCCTCCTCCATATCGTCTTTGCCTAACGCTGACCCAAAAAACGCCATTTTTTAGAGGTCCAACTGGCACTCTTTTAGCACAATTTTTCAGGAGGGCCCCCTACAGGCCCTCTATTCAAACAATTTTTCCAGAGGTCCACCTACAGGCCCTCTCTTCAAACAATTTTTCCGGAGGTCCACCTACAGGCCCTCTCTTAAAACAATTTTTCCGGAGGTCCACCTACAGGCCCTCTCTTCAATTTTTCCGGAGGTCCACCTACAGGCCCTCTCTTCAAACAATTTTTCCGGAGTTCCACCTACAGGCCCTCTCTCCAAACAATTTTTCCGGAGTTCCACCTACAGGCCCTCTGTCCAAACAATTTTTCCGGAGTTCCACCTACAGGCACTCTCTCCAAACAATTTTTCCGGAGGTCCACCTACAGGCCCTCTGTCCAAACATTTTTCCGGAGTTCCACCTACAGGCCCTCTCTCCAAACAATTTTTCCGGAGGTCCACCTACAGGCCCTCTCTCCAATTCCAGTTTCCAGTTTTATTTGCGCAAACTGCATACATTTTTATTTTTGGGACAGGTGTGAAAAATAATATTACTTGAGAATCTATATTGCCCAACATTGGATACGGTAGCAAGTAGAAGACCAAACACATGCTGCCCACAGGGTTCCGCAAATTCCTGGTCCACCCGCAAATTCCTTGTCCACAATGTCAAGGAGATCGAGGTTCTGTTGATGAGCAACAAGTCCTTCTGTACTGAAATCGCCGACAAAGTCTCCATCTAAGAACCTACAGACCATTGTGGAGAGAGCGGCACAGCTCGCCATCAAAGTGACGAACCCCTAAGCCAGACTGCGCAGAGTAGATAACGAATAAATATCTCTGTGGTTATTTTTGCTAAATAAAAGTTAAATAAACCCCCCAAAAAATGCATCTGTTCCTGTGCCTGATCCACCCAAATTGAATCTGCCCCATCCTGAGAAATTCCCCCCCAAGGAGTCCCCACTGTAACTTGCTTCCCATACAACTACCTCACCCCCCGACACCTGTGTCTCGCCATTGTCCACCACCTCCTCAGACAACACTGGTAAATCCCCACTGTCAGCACACGGAAACAGCAAAAGGTCTTGCGAATTAGGGCAGAGAATGTTCTGGGCTAGCACATCAGGGAAGGGGTGACTATGGGGTTCCAGGGAGTACGTGACCACATGCAATATCCATTTAAAAGTCATGCCACACTTGATGTAGCTCATAATTGACAATTGTACCGGTTGATGCTAAATTTTTAAGTTGGGGTCCTGCGTCGTCATTCTAACTACATCCGGCTGTTATTACCACCACACACGCTAGCCCAGGGGGCACTCCTCTGGCTCTTCCAGCGAAACCTCCTTCCCCCCAGCCTGCCACCCCACCTACAGGCCCTCTCTCCAAACAATTTACGTCTTTGTCCTATCTTTCTCTCTCTCCAAACCATTTTTATGGATAGCTGCCATATACGGTTTTAAACTGAGTAGTATACTACCACACTTGATCAATCTCATAATTTACGACTGTACCGGTTGATGCTAAATTTTTAAGTTGGGGTCCTGCGTCGTCATTCTAAATCCATCCGGCTGTTATCACTACCACACACGCTAGCCCAGGGGGCACTCCTCTGGCTCTTCCAGCGAAACCTCCTTCCCCCCAGCCTGCCCCCCACCTACAGGCCCTCTCTACAAACAATTTACCCGGATAGGGGACGTATTAGATATTGTACTGGTGTTTTTTTTGTTTCTTCTTTTAATTGCCTCCTGACCTGTGATAGGCAGCGCATGTACACGTCCCCTTAGCTGCAGTTGGAAAGACACTCCCCTGGCCAGAGCAAGCTCTTTTTCCGTTTTCCGTGGTCGAAAAATCCATAAAATCTAAGGTCCCAAGATAGGGGACGTATACGGTATTAAACTGAGAAGAATCGATACTGCACCGGCTGATGCTAGAGTATTTCCAAATGCATTCCGGCTGTTGTCACCACCACACACGCTAGCCCAGGGGGCACTCCTCTGGCTCTTCCAGTGAAACCTCCTTCCCCCCAGCCTGCCACCCCACCTACAGGCCCTCTCTCCAAACAATTTACTTCTTTGTCCTATCTTTCTCTCTCTCCAAACTATTTTTCCGGATAGCTGCCATATACGGTATTAAACTGAGTAGTATACATAGAAGACATACCACACTTGATCAATCTCATAATTTACGACTGTACCGGTTGATGCTAAATTTTTAAGTTGGGGTCCTGCGTCGTCATTCTAACTACACCCGGCTGTTGTCACTACCACACACGCTAGCCCAGGGGGCACTCCTCTGGCTCTAACAGCGAAACCTCCTTCCCCCCAGCCTGCCCCCACCTACAGGCCCTCTCTACAAACAATTTACCCGGATAGGGGACGTCTTAGATATTGTACAGATTTTTTTTTGGTTCTTCTTTTATTTCCCTCCTGACCTGTGATAGGCAGAGCATGGACACTTTCCCTTAGCTGCAGTGGGAAAGACACTCCCCTGGCCAGAGCAAGCTCTTTTTCCATTTTCCGTGGTCGAAAAATCCATAAAATATAAGGTCCCAAGATAGGGGACGTATACGGTATTAAACTGAGAAGAATCGATACCGCACCAGTTGATGCAACAGTTTTTCCAAATGCATTCCGGCTGTTGTCACCACCACACACGCTAGCCCAGGGGGCACTCCCCTGGCTCTTCCAGCAAAACCTCCTTCCCCCCCACCTACAGGCCCTCTCTCCAAACAATTTACCCGGGTAGGGGGACGTATTAGATATTGTACGGATTTATTTTTTAGATGCTTGGGAAGCAGCTATGCTCACCACTATACATCCAACAGCCACAGCAACTGATAAGAACAGATACTAAACTTGATTTTAGCTGCAGTGCCAGCACGAGCAGTGGTGTCACCTGCAGGCGGTGATGGACCTTCGTTGCACCTAGTTGGGTGCTTCCCTAACATGTGATGGGTATTTGCATCGCCTTTCTTGGTCTGGGTGAGCACAATTGCCATGAGGATAACCACCAGGCTGTTGCCTGAGAATTTAGGGGAAATGGTGGGATTAAGCAGCCTCAGAGGCATCCATGCATGCTGCCCCTGCTGTTTCCTGTCCATTTCCGTGGTGTTTCCATCATTTTCTGAGGTTTCCAGGTTTTCACCCAGCCTTCCCTAGGCAGAGCCTTGGTCCCCTGAAAAAAATGCTTGAGTCTCCCATTGACTTCAATGGGGTTCGTTACGCGAAACGAGCACCCGAGCATCGGGAAAAGTTCGACTCTAATAACGAGCACCCGAGCATTTTAGTGCTCGCTCATCTCTAGTTACAAACAATCAATGTTGATGTATTATAGCTAGAAATTCACATTTAATACACATTTTCCAAAAGATTATAATCTTAGTGAATCCAAAAGTTTTGTGTTGTCCCACACGATTTGCTAAAAATGATGGCCTCCGTATTACAGACCAGAAGACAGACAAGGCATCTGCCACCAAAAAGGGACCGTTTTTAAACCAATCAATTTTAAAAAATCCAATGATGAACTGTGTTTTTATCCAGACTGTTTGTCACAAGTGACTTACCTTCCATTTACCCATAGCATATGTTTTGCTGTCACTTTTGCATTATTAATTTACTAATGCTGTCTTGGTGTTGAAGAGGTTGAATAGAGTTGGATAAACTCTTTAGAGACCACAGAGTATCATATATGACTTTTCAGGGCAACTGAGATACTCTCGATACATCTTTAATTATAGCTATAACTCATACAGTCATTTACCCAAGGTATAAGCACTTTGTAGCCCTCGGTTATGCAAATTTGTTCATGAGTTAATGGGATGAATTTATCATTATTTTGAATGCATTTATTTTGAGTACACATATTTTTTATTTATGGTGTCCAGAAGCAGTCACAAATTTAAATAATGTTTTACATTCAATATACAATTAATCGTAATATCAATATGTAATTTTCTGCACCACTTCTTGATTGAGCAACTCATTGAGCTCTACAAAAAGCAAGTAATCCTTCCAAAGTTCAGTCCAAAATGAACTGACTCTTTTTCTAATAGTGGGAATTGTTGTCCCTATTGAATAAAGCATATAAACTCCATTTCATTCAGTCATGTCAGACCCTAATGAAATTGGACATTCATGTGTGCATTCATCTTAGGACCAACCATTTCTACCAAATAATTTGAAAGTAAAAAAATGAGATTCCTCAGTGGTTGACACCTCTTAATGACTAAATGAAAAGATGACACAATTGCAAGCTTTCGAGACTACTTAGGCCTCTTTCTCAGGCATTTTTTAAGACAGTATCTAAATATTGACATAGTTATACACCAAAGTACATAGGAAGAATGAGGAAGATGAGACAAGGGATGTAAAGGCGTGAAGGAGTAAACAAACAGTTGTAGTACTAAATTGCTGTAGCAATTATATATAAAAAGTGTGAATGTGTTATTGTCCTCTAATAGATATCCAGTCCATGAATGCAATGAACCCAAGAGGTCTGATAGGCACATTCCTTAAGAGATATAGAAGGACATAAAACCGTGAGACAAATTCATTCATTCATCTGAGTGTGTCAAACGTCGTCATGAGCTTGTATTCCTAGATTCTCTTTTCCTTCTGAACTTTAAAATTCCCTTTTTAATACCAAGACTTTACCTGCCCCATGAAACTTTCGGCCTATTACCATTATATTGATGACATCTTGATGACATCATAATCATCTGGATCTGAACTGGATCTGAACAACAACTTAAAACATTCTATGAACACTTCAATAAGATTTATCCCACAATCAATTTAACACTCATTTACTCCTTTACTCATTTAAAATAAATTTTTGGATACCATCATCAAGATACAGAACAATGAAGTAGAAATAATGCTTCAACAGAAACAAACCATCTGCAAAACATACCTCAGATAGGACAGTTTCCACCCCAAACACATAAAAAAACCTATCATCTACAGTCAAGCTATTAGATACAACCACATATGTTCAAACTGTACAGACAGGGATGAATACAATACATTGGAAGGCTCAAAAAGACATTCTTGAGTCAGGGATATCACTCAATTACAGTGGAAAACCAAATTGCCAGAGCCACCAGATTACCAAGGTATGAGCTCCCACAATACAAAAAAAAAAAGAAATCATCAGGTACCTATAGTAGTGCCCTACAACCCAAATCTGAAAATTCTAAAGAGATTTGCTCTGGACTACATGTTACAAAAAGATGACCGTTTGAAATCCTTATTTCCAGACCCCCCACTCCTGTGCTATAGGCAACCTCTTAATCTTAAAAACATCATTGTCAGGACCTCACTGTCCTCTCCAACAAAAACAGGTCTGTTCACTTGCAAACAGATCAAATGTAAGACCTGTCCATACACAATGAGCACTGACAACGTATAGATCCCCAGTGCACATCAGAACTACAAGATCCCAGGTAGTACCTTCACCTGGGCTGCACCAAATGTGGTGTATTTGATTGTATGTATCAAATGTTTTACTGAGGTCACTATGTTGGTGAAACTAGCATGACTACAACATCAAATACATAAAAGTCTTGATATTAAAAGGGAATTTGAAGTAGAGAATCTGGGAATACAAGCTCATGGCGACCTTTGACACACTCAGGGAGCTGGAGCACGGCACTCAGGCCGATTGCCGCTGCAACGGTTCAAAGCAGTCACAGTGTATAGAGAAGATCCCAGCAGCGTTGTCTCTTTCAAAATCTTTATTTTCAATAGCAAAACATACATCAATGCTCACAAGCAAAAGAACGCGTTTCGGCCAATCCTGGCCTTCCTCAACTTACATGGGCCTTTGAAGAGTGGAGACACTTTCTGGAGGGCGCCAGACATAAGGTGACAGTGTTAACTGACCATAAGAACCTGCTGTATCTGGACAATGTCAAGAGATTGAACCCCTGTCAAGCGCGATGGGCTTTGTTTTTTACCAGGTTTAATTTTGTGGTAACTTATCGTCCAGGCTCAAAAAATGTAAAGGCTGATGCCTTGTACAGAAGCTTTGGTGCCAGTAATGTCCCGGATGAGGAACCAGAAAATATCCTCTCTCCTGGGGTAGTTGTTGCCACTTTGACTTCAGATCTTGTGTCTTCTATTGCAGACTCACAGAGTTCTGCTCCTACTACTGTACCCCCAGGTAAACTCTTTGTCGCAGGTCTTCGGCTGAAGGTGTTAGAAGAGGTCCATTCCTCAGTTTTGTCGGGTCATCCGGGCATCGCGGGCACTGGATACTTGTTGTCCCGTACCTATTGGTGGCCATCCTGGCAACGTGATGTTAAGGCGTTTGTTAAGGCTTGTGAGACCTGTGCTAGGGCAAAGGTTCCTCGACAACTCCCAGAAGGGCTATTACATCCACTCCCTTTGCCCAACAGGCCCTGGTCTCACATTTCCATGGATTTTATTACTGATCTTCCTCTCTCCAAAGGTAGGTCAGTAATCTGGGTTGTGGTGGATCGTTTTTCTAAAATGTGCCATCTGGTCTCGTTGAAAAAATTGCCTACAGCTAGAGTCCTTGCAGGGTTGTTTATCTGCCATATTTTACGCCTTCATGGAATTCCGTCTAACATAGTGTCTGACAGAGGGGTTCAGTTCGTGTCGAGGTTCTGGAGAGAGTTTTGCAGTAGGTTGGGTATCTCGCTGTCCTTCTCCTCTGCCTTTCACCCCGAGACGAATGGGCAGACTGAAAGACTTAATCAGTCACTGGAGCAATATCTTAGGTGTTTCGTTTCTGAAAGTCAGGAAAAGTGGAGTGAGTACCTGCCCATGGCCGAGTTCGCTCTAAATAATCATGAAAGTTCCTCGACACGACTGTCCCCATTTTACTGCAACTATGGTTTTCACCCCAGATATTCCGCCGTAACTGGTAACGAATCTAGATTCTCCTCGGTTAAGGACATCGCTATTCGACTGTGCACAGTCTGGGCAAAGAGTCTTGAGACTCTAAAAAATGCCCAACTCAAGCAGATCAAATATGCGAATAAGAAACGCCGTCCCGGTCCTGAATACGTAGTTGGTGACAAAGTGTGGCTCTCAACTAAAAATCTATGTCTTTGAGTACCATCAGCAAAGTTTGCTCCACGCTTTATTGGTCCCTACATCATCACAGAAATCATAAATCCTGTATCGTTCAGATTGCGACTTCCTGGTTCTCTTCGTGTACATCCGGTTTTTCATAAGTCTTTGTTGAAAAAATATATTCCTGCTGTGGTCGCTCATTCTCCACCTCTACCCGTGGTTGTTCAGGGAGAGTTGCAGTTCGAAATTGAACGAATTATTGACTCTCGCAAAGTACAGAATTCTCTCCAGTACCTTGTACATGAGGAGCGTGTCTGGGTGGCTGCCAGAGATCTTCACGCTCCCAGACTCGTTAGAAAATTCCACCAATCTTACCATTCCAAGCCTGGAGGTCCTGTTGAGGGTCCGGAGCCCCTCCTCAGGGGGGGGGTTCTGTCAGGATTCGGGGGCGCTGCGGCCCTCCAGCGGATGTTGGGCGGGTGCGGGCGTTCCCGTGTCCTGACGCTAAGCTGCGCTCATCCCGAATGCAAGCCAGAAAATCCTCTTGTAACACTTAGGTTCCTATAGGGTTAAAGGTTTGGCTAGTTTTGCTAGTTTTACTGGCAGGCGTCCCTGCCAGTAATTTTGGTCCATTCAAGGGTGTGGCTGGGATCCCTGCTCCTATCACGCCTTGGGGCTGGGACTCTAGCCACTACTTAGTTTCACACTCGCCATTCATCTGTGCCTGCTATAGAGCCTTGTGCCTAAGCTAGCTACTCTGTGTTTATCCGGTATTCCTGTGACTCTGTACCTTTTTCCCTGGTTTCTGTTACCGTTACCTACCTTTTATGTTATCCTCTGTTTATTCCTTGTTTGGTTCCTTTACCTTTTACCCCTTCAGTTCCTGACCTGTTTAGGGTTGTTCCTGCTTGTGTTTTGTTTGGGTTGTTTGTCTCATGTTCCACTTTCTTCAGTGTAATTGCAGTCTTCGGTTGGGGCCGGCCTGTTAAGGAGCCGGGTTCCCTCAAAAGGCAGGGACAGTGGTTTGGGAGGAGTGTCAGGGCCTCACTTTGTCTGTGTCATTTGTGTCCCCCTGACCTACTCCTCACACATCATATCCGAAATAATCTAAAACATTAAAAATGTATATCATCAGACATCATGCTGAGTGCTCAGTGTGTCCTATGCTATAAAAGAACCATTCACATCTTAGAAAAATTGCAAAAAAAAAATTCTACAATCTTAATGATCAGCTCTCAAGTCATATTTATTCTAAATAATACAATACAATCTTAGTTTTAGACAGAAGGGTTATGATGAATACAAGAAAAAATATATTACATAAAAACCAAATGGTGGATAATAGTTTAATTTATAAGATAATCTGCACAGAAGAAAACACATAGGTGTGCTAGATAGCACCATGATATTTTCCCATAAAAAGCTATGGCTGTAATACTGTAGCTATAGTTAATCCAATATTTGTAACAACTGTAGTTCTTTGTGTTGTCTATTACCAATGTCATGTTCTAAGAATGGTTTTAAGGTGTGCAGAGGTAGCAGTTACCTTGCCTCAATGTGCCTGAATAGATCCAAAGTCTCCTCTGCCACATAACAAGTTGCCCACATTATGAATTGCATATGAGTCCTATTACATAACTCACAAAAGGACCCATGAGCTTCAAGTTACACCTCAGTTTGACTTGCAGTTGGTCTTCATATACAGTCTTGTCGATGAACCAATCTTTGAAGGACATCCAAGTGTTTGATGCTGGACGCACCAGTTCTTGCGTGTTTTTGGAAACATCCTAAGGCACTGACCTCAATAACACAGTACATATCAAATTATTCCACAGTAACAGACAAAAATAGGAATTGGAGGAAGGTTTCATAGAGCTTGCATGCAGCTGGAAAAATCCATTTAATTGATGTCTTCTAAGCAATGTACACGACATAGATACAGACAGTGATAATGTGAACAAACGCTAACTTCTTAACATCTACTAAACTGTCTTAGCCTCAATATTGGCAGCTCTCCATATGACTCTAAAAAGACTGCTGTATGTAAATACTTAATTATGTCTGACTGTCTAAGGCTGAGAACAATGTAGAAAGCTGAATGGAGATTTGACTTGTGCTAGTGTTAATATGTATTTTCACTAAAGATATCTTGTGGACTAATGTGGTGTAATTAGTGTCACATAGTAACATTACAAAACTCTACTTAGGTCCATTCTTCAGACTCTAACAACTCTTAAATGAGCTTCACTTTTGCTGTCATTTTAAGACTTGCAGAGACTACATCATTCTCTCTACACTAAGCCTTTGGGCTTTTTAAAGAAATTCATCTACCGCTGTGCCGCCATTACTTCTACCTGAATGATCCTGTCACTATTAAACACATCAGCCTTCTCATTAATCAGAAAAAACTCATCTTTGCATTGGTTTTGCTGTAAGCATTCATACCCCAGCCTTCAACTATTTTGGCATGTTTGAATCTAAATATTTCAAGACCAATACTGGTATCTAATCAACTGTGTACAAAAGTCAAGGGTATTTACACAATGGTTTTAATCTAAAAAATACATGTTTTTTTTATTTATTAAGATCTCATGCACATGGCAGTATTATACAAGTTTCAAAATACATGGAGGCGTAATATGGAAACTGCAGAAATCAGAACTTATAACTGTACCTCTAGTTCAGATTACCTTTGTTATATGATGCAATACAGAGGCAGCATATAGTGGCAAAGTGCCTACAACTCCATAATCTGAGGGAACTTTTGCAGGTGGCTTAAAGAGTCTATTGGCGCACGATGGAACCGAGGAGCATTCAAACAAAATGGTATTAAGGTCAAAACAATAACACTAGCAGTTAATACTAAGGTAAAAAGTTTTTTTTGTTTGTTTGAATGTGTGGCTCAACACCATGTATTGTATTGAACATGGCTGTGACCTACCAATGCTGGGAACCTCTGATCAAGAAGACTATATATCAATTTTCCATGTGATTTATTGTATTGGTTTAGCAATACATACAACCAAACATACTATCATGTGTCATAATTGAGCCAAGATCTGTACGCCCAGCAAAGTCATTTAATATGATTAACGTGACATTCTGTGACTGAGGCTTTCGCTTATATTAATGCACCACCACTGACTAGAGTCATCAATATGAAACATTAATAGAAAAC
Source organism: Rhinella marina (assembly GCA_900303285.1). Lineage (NCBI taxonomy): Eukaryota > Metazoa > Chordata > Amphibia > Anura > Bufonidae > Rhinella > Rhinella marina. The sequence goes on from ONZH01004411.1 coordinate 11,360, forward strand.
GTAATTATCAATGACAATGATCTAAAAGATTAATCACTAAATAAAACATCTAATTGAACAAATTCATGCCATTCCAAACAATTATTTAAAAGAAGCCATTTTCCATGTACCCTGGAATAGACGTATTCATCTTGGAGCTGAAACATAATGTTTGTTTTGACATTTTTATGATTAAACAATTTATCACTCTACATGGTTACATGGGTTTAGAGATACTCTCGAGAGTTAAATTATATGGTATCATTTCTGCAGTGGTATACAGTTCAATGCAAATAGGCAGGGATTTCTAGAACAAGTTACACTATACATTGATATATCTGCTATTGATGAAAATATTACCTTGTACACTGCCGAGTCCAGTTTCTGATACATCCATATTTATGTACAGGATTCGTTTCTAGATGCAATATAAAAGCTTAAAAGGAATTTGTCATGACCTATTGTTTAAATCACATTTTTGTTTAACGTTTTTTATGTTTAAGAATTTTTGATAATGCTATTTTTAATTTCTCATGTCAATATGTAATACAAATAACATACAGTCCTGCAGTTTTCGAACTGGTCACTAAGGTACGACATGACGTACTTTTGTTCCGGCTGCCTCTCGGCAAGTTTGCCGTCCTGTTGCCGGATCCCCGCCCCTTCCTTATTACAGTGAATGGGGCCGGAGCGTAGTTCCGGCCCCACACGTGCACCTGCGGCAGCCTGCCTGAGTCCAGTGTCGCAAATGTGAAAGTACCCTAAGCCTAATAATAGGTGTCACTTTTTGGTCTATACATTTCACTTTACTGCAGTAATCTTCTTATATGTCATTCTAATCCTGTCTGTAATGATATTGATACCACCTCTGTGTAGACATACAGCAGGATCCACCATTCACAGCAGATGATTGTCAAAGCTTATCTATTCTTTCCTCGTACAATGACCTCTGCACAGGTCACAGAACATGCCTTCAAAACTGTCCCATGGAAGTCAGTTCCCCTTCTGACCATTGTGTTTCTGGCCCATGGGGCTGCCATGAAGCAATTTTCTCAATGCTTTCTAAATGCTGTTAAGAAAAGCTCAAATAAGATGGCTGCCCCCCCTTAATCATGTTCACGAACTAAAATAAAATAAAAATCTACAATCAGAAAATAAAAATAGATTAGAAAAAAAGGATATGTGTCAATATCTGTTTTTAACTGACAGATAAAATTTTGTTGACAAATTTCCTTTAACATGCTGTACACTGCACCAAATAGCATTTTTTAAGCTTTTCGACTTTTTAAATCTTTAAGTTTTAACACCTTTATGTTAGCCTGCACATCCTGAAAATACTTAAGGAAAAGATAACACAGTGCAACAGCACTCTGCAAACACAGAATATAAAAACTAATGCTATATTCACTATATACAATGAATATGAGGTACTTAGCAAATATCTTTTGATCAAATTAATTTGTGCCCATCTACCACAGCAAGGTGACCTCTTCTGGATCGGAACCTACTATGTATGTAGAGATGAGCGAATCTATTCATCGATTCGTTGATTCGTATCGAATCTTCGAAATTTTTAGCTGCAAAGCGAATCCGAATATTAGGTGATTCGCTTTGGCTTTGTATGCATTCACTACGTAGTTGTCCTATAAATCATATGCTATTGCTATGTATATGCTATGCTTCTGCTGCAACTGCTGAGACGAGCAGAAGCACTGTGTGTGAAGTTCTGAGACTGTTCTGAGACCTGTTTTGTGAAAATTGGGGTGTAATTGCTCTGGGAATCCATATTACACATCAGGGATACTGCAGGGCAAGTGCAGGGCCAGTTCAGGGCTAGTAATTAATCAGGCAGGGAGAGAGAGACAGAGAGAGATAGGGAGAGACAGGGAGATACAGGCACAAAGACCAGCTGCATGTAAGGCGCGGGCACCGACGCCGTGCACGCGCGCGCTTGCAGTCTAATTGCGACACTGTCGCTTTAAGACATTGTGTTTTGGTTCAGACACAGGAAGTGGTCATAAGCTCCGACCTTGACCCTGCCTGTGATGTCACTTCCGCTAGGAGGTGATCAGGTGCCCATACTTCGAGGCTACAGGTGATGTCACATCCGCCAGTCCTGCACAGGAAGCACCGCCCTGTTAATTGGTTGCTTCACTATAAAAACCCCTCAGTTTCAGCAGCAGGCGCCGGTGCCTTGTTGTTGCTTTGCTAAGCTAGAGACCCGGTCGCTCTGCTTTGTGACTAAGACCTTGGTTGCACACTAGGTGTAGTCTGTGGTCTAGGCAGGAGTTTTGTGTGTTGGGCTGCAACCTCCTTCGGGAGGCGCGGAACCCTAGTGTGCGCCAGTGTGTGTGTTTGGAGGCCACATTGTGTGTTGGGCTGCAACCTCCTCCGGGAGGCGTGGAACCCGGCACACGTGGTCCGATTGAGAGCTGGGTATCCTGTGCTGGTCCCAGACTTGAGCGCATTGAGTGCTTGTGCGCATTTGCCTACCGGGCATTGGGGCTCATCCCCTATCCTCCTTCGGGAGCTCATTATTGTGTGCTTGTGCACACGTGCCTTCGGGCATTGGGGCTCATCCCCTGTCCTCCTTCGGGAGCTTGCCTTTCTTCTTGCTGCTTGGTTCCTGGGTTGCCCTGCTCGGGTGACTCAGGATCTGAGTCCAGTGATCCCCGGTGACTCTGTCTCAGGGCAGAGTCACTTTATTATTTAAATAGGGGCCCCTTGGCCTAACAGTAGGCACCGGCCAGGGATCCGCCGGTGCTATGTCTCTGACTCCCTCCATGCAGGCATACGTCAAACTATGGGAACAACGCATGCAGGAGATGGAGCAACGTGCTGCCGCCATCTCAGCGTCTAGCACGGAATTGCTGTCCACCTTAGACGGTCGGTTGCAGGCCGTGGAGCGGCAGGCTGCCGCTACTTCCCACTCCGCTGCTGCTTCGGTGTGTCCACAGGTTCCCGTGGCGATTCACCGACCGCCTAAGTTACCTCTTCCCGTACGATTCTGTGGGGAACAGCAGGAGTGTCGGGGATTCTTAAGCCAGTGCCTGATCCACTTTCAATTGAACCCGGACAGTTTTTTGGATGACCACACCAAAGTGGCATTCATAATATCCCTCTTATCCGGGCAGGCACTGGCTTGGGCTACCCCTCTATGGGAGAGAGTGGATCCTTGTGTGGTTTCCCTACCTCTCTTTTTGTCCTGCTTTAGAGAGGTGTTCCAGGGTCCTGATCCTCTGGTTACCGCCAGCTCCTGTCTCCTGGAGCTACGCCAGGGAACGGACTCGGTTTCACAATACGCCATCCGTTTCCGAACCCTGGCGTCCGAGTTGGCATGGCAAGATGCGCCCTTGCTAGCGATCTTCTCTGCCGGCTTAAGTCCGTCCATCAAGGACGAGCTGGCAGGTAGAGAGAGACCAGGTACTCTTCGTGGTCTCATCGATCTGGCCATAAGGATTGACCGCCATCTGTCCGAACGCCGTCTCGAGCAAGCTGCTGAGCAGAGACGGGGTCGGCTGGCTCCGGTGTTTTCCAGGCCTGTGGTTCCTCCTGAAGAACCTATGGAGATAGACAGACTCGGTCCCCGCAGGTCTGGGGTGGTTTGCTATTTTTGTAGGAGACCAGGCCACATTGCTCCCCATTGTCCTCAGAAGTCGGGGAGACGGGCGCACCTAGGGTCAGTGGGAGGTATTCCCCTAGGTGAGATCGTACAAACCTCCACAAAATGCACATTTCCCGTCTCGATCAGGGTAAATGGTAAGATCACGCCAACCAGAGCCTTTATTGATTCCGGTGCTTCCGGTAACTTTATTTCACGTAAGTGGACCCAGAAGCTCGGAATTCCTATTAAACCTCTGGCCACCAGTATGAACATCACTGTGGTGGACGGCTCCGAATTAGGCAGGTGCATCACACACCGCACAGTTCCTGTCGAGATCCAGATAGGAGCCTTACATAAGGAGACCATTTCACTCCTAGTATTACCTCAGTCTGTGGACCCAATCCTCTTGGGCCTTCCATGGCTGAGACTACACGCTCCCACACTGGATTGGACCACCGGTGAAGTCAAGCAGTGGGGTCCTTACTGTCAGGACAAGTGCATGACGAGGGTGATCTCTGTAGAGACACCGCCCCTCCCAGCCGAGCTTCAGGGGTTACCTTCACAATACGCGGCTTTTGCTGACGTCTTCTGTAAGAAGGGGGCAGACACTCTACCCATACATCGTCCCTACGACTGTGCCATCGAGTTGGTTCCGGGGTCTACTCCGCCCCGTGGTAGAGTGTACCCTCTGTCTGTACCGGAGACCGAAGCTATGTCAGCTTATATAAAAGAGAACCTTGAGAAGGGGTTCATACGAAAATCCAGTTCCCCTGCTGGGGCTGGTTTCTTTTTCGTTTCTAAAAAAGATGGGTCCTTGAGACCGTGTATTGACTATAGGGGCCTTAACGACATCACCGTAAAAAATAAATATCCGCTTCCTCTCATCTCCGAATTATTTGATCGGTTTCAGGGCGCAACGGTCTTTTCCAAACTAGACCTGCGTGGGGCATATAACCTGATCCGTATTCGTGAGGGAGATGAGTGGAAAACCGCATTTAACACCAGAGACGGTCATTATGAATACCTGGTTATGCCCTTTGGCCTCTGTAATGCCCCAGCGGTGTTTCAGGACTTCCTGAACGACATATTTAGGGATCTCTTGACTACCGCTGTGGTGGTCTACTTGGACGACATTCTGGTGTTTTCTCGTGACTTATCTACACACAGGCGCATGGTGAAGGAGGTGTTGCACCGCCTTCGGAGTAACCATTTGTACGCCAAATTAGAGAAGTGCGAGTTCGAGAAAACCCAGTTGGCCTTTCTTGGCTACATTGTTTCTGCACAGGGGCTTCAAATGGACCCCGATAAATTCAGGTCCATCATGGCTTGGCCCAAACCGCAGTCTTTAAAGGCGGTCCAGAGGTTTCTGGGGTTCGCCAATTATTATAGGAAGTTCATTCCCCATTTCTCTTCTCTGGTGTCCCCTCTCACTGCATTGACTCGCAAAGGGGCTAATCCTTGTAAATGGTCGTCGGAGGCGGAGCATGCCTTCATTGCGCTGAAGGAGGCCTTCCTGTCGGCCACAGTGATTCATCGCCCAGACCCCCAATGCCCCTTCTTCGTGGAGGTGGATGCGTCATCTGTAGGGGCTGGAGCTTTTCTCTACCAAAAGGATGGCAAAGGGACTAAACTGTCCTGTGGCTTTTTCTCCAAGGCCTTTAATCCTGCTGAGCAGAATTATTGCATAGGAGATCGGGAACTACTGGCCATCAAACTGGCCTTGGAGGAATGGAGACATCTCCTGGAGGGGGCCAGGTTTCCCGTTGTGATCTTCACTGATCACAAGAATCTCTTGTATCTCCAATCTGCTCAGAGGCTTAACGCTCGACAAGCGAGATGGGCTCTTTTCTTTTCTCGTTTTAATTTTGTTTTACACTTTGTGAACGGGGACAAGAATGTCAGAGCGGATGCTTTGTCCCGCTCTTTTGATGCCCATGGTACTGAGCCTGAGGTTCGTCCCATCATCCCTGCAGAAAAGCTTCTACCTGTGAACCCTATTGGTCTGCGCCAGCTGCCTCCGGGTAAGATGTACGTGCCACCCGCTCGCAGAGAGGAGATCCTCTCTTGGGGCCATAATTCTCGTCTGGCTGGACACCCAGGTCCCAAAAGAACGATGGAATTAATTTCTCGGCACTATTGGTGGCCAGGTCTCAGTCGGGATGTTCGGGCTTTCACCCTGGGTTGCACCTCCTGTGCCCGGAACAAGCCGGTCCGCCAGAGACCTTCGGGCTTGTTGATGCCCCTGCAAGTCCCTGAGAGTCCCTGGCAGGACATCGCCATGGACTTCGTAACGGGGCTTCCTTCCTCGGAAGGAAATACCGTGGTCTGGATCGTTACTGATCTATTTTCCCACGTATGCCACTTTGTTGCGCTGCCAGGGTTGCCTTCTGCGCCTCACTTGGCGGGATTATTTTTTCGCCACATCTTTCGTTTGCATGGGTTACCGAGGCAAATTATTTCTGACAGAGGTCCTCAGTTTGCAGCTAGGTTTTGGAGGGAGCTGTGCCAGCTACTGGGGGTTGAGGTGGATCTTTTTTTCGGCTTTTCACCCTCAAACTAATGGCTTGGCAGAAAGACTCAACCAATCCCTCCAAATTTACTTGCGACATTTTATTTCCGCAAGGCACGATAACTGGTCTGAGCTGTTGGCCTGGGCAGAGTTTGCAGTAAATAATTCTGTGTCCGATGCTGTGGGGAAAACCCCCTTCTTTGTCCAGAATGGACAACACCCCCGCCTTCCTCTTCCTTTGCCCGTCACGGCAGAGATGCCCGCTGTTGCGGATTTCGCCGCACATCTGCGAGATGTCTGGCAACAGACCCAGTCCTCCTTGGAGGCTTCCAAGACCAAAATGAAGCATCATGCTGATCGCAGACGTTCCAGCGGTCCGGAGTTCGCGCCTGGAGATCTGGTCTGGCTTTCCTCAAAATACATTCGGCTCCGGGTGGCGTCTTTGAAATTTGCGCCCCGTTTTCTCAGTCCTTTTCGGGTACTGTCCCGAATTAACCCAGTCACCTATCGTATTAAACTGCCTCTGTCATGGAGAGTTGTAAATTCCTTTCATGTCTCTCTTCTCAAACCTGTGCGGCTGAATAGGTTCTCTCCTCCTTTACAAGAGGAGTCTGAAACCGTTGAGGCCGAGTACGAGGTACGGGAGATCCTTGACTCTAGGACTACACGAGGTGTCACGTCCTATCTGGTGGACTGGGTGGGATTCGGTCCTGAAGAACGGACCTGGGAGCCAGAGGATAATTTGAATGCCCCAGATCTGATTGCGGCCTTTTGGAGGAGGAGGGGGGGCCCTGAGGGGGGGGGGTACTGTAAGGCGCGGGCACCGACGCCGTGCACGCGCGCGCTTGCAGTCTAATTGCGACACTGTCGCTTTAAGACATTGTGTTTTGGTTCAGACACAGGAAGTGATCATAAGCTCCGACCTTGACCCTGCCTGTGATGTCACTTCCGCTAGGAGGTGATCAGGTGCCCATACTTCGAGGCTACAGGTGATGTCACATCCACCAGTCCTGCACAGGAAGCACCGCCCTGTTAATTGGTTGCTTCACTATAAAAACCCCTCAGTTTCAGCAGCAGGCGCCGGTGCCTTGTTGTTGCTTTGCTAAGCTAGAGACCCGGTCGCTCTGCTTTGTGACTAAGACCTTGGTTGCACACTAGGTGTAGTCTGTGGTCTAGGCAGGAGTTTTGTGTGTTGGGCTGCAACCTCCTTCGGGAGGCGCGGAACCCTAGTGTGCGCCAGTGTGTGTGTTTGGAGGCCACATTGTGTGTTGGGCTGCAACCTCCTCCGGGAGGCGTGGAACCCGGCACACGTGGTCCGATTGAGAGCTGGGTATCCTGTGCTGGTCCCAGACTTGAGCGCATTGAGTGCTTGTGCGCATTTGCCTACCGGGCATTGGGGCTCATCCCCTATCCTCCTTCGGGAGCTCATTATTGTGTGCTTGTGCACACGTGCCTTCGGGCATTGGGGCTCATCCCCTGTCCTCCTTCGGGAGCTTGCCTTTCCGGCTGCTTGGTTCCTGGGTTGCCCTGCTCGGGTGACTCAGGATCTGAGTCCAGTGATCCCCAGTGACTCTGTCTCAGGGCAGAGTCACTTTATTATTTAAATAGGGGCCCCTTGGCCTAACACTGCAGGGCCACAGAGTGAATTGAAAAATGTCTGGAATGGATAAGCAAAAGGAGTCCAGTTCCAGCCAGACCTCAAGTTTAAAAAAAGGAGAAGGTGGCACAGGGCAGAAGTGCCAAAGGACCTGTAGCCGGAGCATCTACTAGTAGTATTCGCAATACTTGGCCGTTGTTCAACCAGGCTAACCCACCAAGGCGCAAAATTGTAGTGGAGGAGAAAGTGGATGAAGTAGTGAAAGGGATGGCATCTCAGTCTCAGCCGGATGATCTGCTATCATCTGCTGATACAGTATCCATATGAAGCCAGGGGTCAGACTCAGAGCGTTCCTCCTGCTCCACCATTCCTCTCCCGCAAAGCCCGTAATTTTCGCACGCAATTTGTATGCTTATGCATATATGTTCAAAGAGGTTGTGTACCTTTTTACTTGAACGTTCATTATTAGTGCGCAAATGTTCGCTAAAAGCCATATAATTACGTATATTTTGTACGCAAATTCAACGAATCTATTCGTCGAATATTCGAATCTTAGGAAAAGTTCGGCGAATGTTCGGTGAATAAAATTTTGCATGATTCGCTCATCTCTATATGTATGTTATCTCTCTTTGTGCCAATAGGCCTCAAATAAATTCAGGGAGAGGCTCCCCATAAATATTGAATCTGCAACATATGATGCATATTCTAGTGCCAGCAGGCCTTAAATGAATTCAGGGAGAGCAGGCTCCCCATAAATACTGAATCTGCTCCATACGATGCATATGTTAGTGCCAGCAGGACTTAAATGAATTCAGGGAGAGCTGTCTTCAGCTATACATTGCATTAATTAAAAACAGCCTGTGGAAAAGATGGGTTTGTTAGGAGTCCATGCCTAAAAATGGAGGCAGACACACCTCCACATCCATACTGCAAGAACAAAAAACAAAGTTAGCACGTCCTATAAAATTAACTGAATGTGCAGGTGCATTGCAAACACAATGCAATAACACTGTGCAAACATACTATTTTGCTAACAAACACTAACAAACAGACTGTTTTTACTTAGGTCAGTGCATAGCTGGAGCTTACTCTCCCTGAATTCATTTAAAGGGATTCTGTCACCACGATTTTGCCTATTAAGCTATTTACACTACTGGATTCAGCTGATCATAAGGATTTCAAAAACGTTATTGTTAGAGGTCATAGATGAAGATTTGATGCTAAAAAAACCTTTTTTAACAACTGCCAATCACTTACTTAAGGAGCCCGAGGGGATGTGCCCAGCGCCATTGGAGCCCGGCCACGCCGATTCCGTTGGAGCCCAGGACCAGGCTAATAGTGAGTTTCCTACATGGTGATTTTTTTCCCATGTACTCTCTATAGGAGACATCATAGCAGCTAGGAAGAACTTAGAATAAGATATAAAACCTGCAGAATATTAGATATACAGGGTGGGCAATTTATATGGATACACCTAAATAAAATGGGAATGGTTGGTGATATTAACCAAGGGACTTTTCCTCTTGAAGTCATGGTAGGGCCCCATAATCAATTATATTGTAACATCTTGCTGCTGCTGCCACTGTATTAGCAGATAGTATCTACATGTTGCTATACAGTGGGCCCCAGAATACATTTTACTGGTGGGCCATAGACACCCCAGTTCGACACTGGTTATAGGTAGAGATGAGAGAATTTTTCAAAAATTCGATTTGGTTGGTTCGCTGAATTTTCTGAAAAGATTTGGTTTGATTCGAATAAATTTATGGCGAATCGCGTTAAAAAATGGCTACTTCCAGGCTGCAGAGAGCCTGTATAGTGGTGTAGAACACTGTGCCTTGCAGTAACACGCATAGGGAGTCTGCTGTGGTAGTGAAACAATGCTGTGAGCCAGTATGACACGCAGATAACAGGCGTCGCTCTTAGAATCGCTGCACACTTTACGTATTTGGGCAGTTATGGGGCCAAAACTCACCAAATAACTCAAGTCTGAACTGAGCCTTACAGTTCAATGTTAGCGCCAGCTATAAAGAACGGTGCAGAGGCCCAAGATCCTACTAGAGCGCCAAAGAGGCACTCCTTTTAACACTCCTTGTGGCACATTAGAATATGGGAGTGGGGAAACTTTTTAAGATGGGTGGTGACCATGGCGGCCATTTTGAAGTCGGCAATTTTGGATCCAACTTTAGTTTTTTCAATGGGAAGAGGATCATGTGACACATCAAACTTATTGAGAATTTCACAAGAAAAAACAATGGTGTGCTTGGTTTTAATGTAACTTTATTCTTTCATGAGTTATTTACAAGTTTCTGACCACTTATAAAATGTGTTCAAAGTGCTGCCCATTGTGTTGGATTGTCAATGCAACCCTCTTCTCCCACTCTTCACACTGATAGCAACACCGCAGAAGAAATGCTAGCACAGTATTCGTAGTTTCAGGCAATTGTCTATGCTGTGAAGATACGAGATGAGCAGCACCTGAAACTACGGATACTGGAAGCCTGTGCTAGCATTTCTTCTGCGGTGTTGCTATTAGTGTGTGAAGAGGGTTTTTTACACTCTTCTTTTATCAATCTGATCAGCTGATCAGCTTTTCTTGCGCTAATGCTGTCTGCAGATATCTCAGGTTGAGTAAGAACGGCTATATATATTGTTACAGAAGTCAGCGCTTTATTTTTCTGCGACACAGGTCTAAAGCTTCTCTATAGGTAGAGATTTAAAAGATACTGGGGCAGATGCACTAATCCATGGTGCCAGTAAAAAGTAAGCTTGTCCCACAAAAAACAAACCCTCATATGGCTATGTGAATGGACAAATAGAAGTTATGGCTCTGCAAAAGCTAGGAGTAAAAAAAGGAAACTGACCTGGTCCCGAAGGGGTTAAGTATGACAACAGATGCTATGGATTATTTTCTAAGAATTGTTTATCTACTTGAATAGCAGACATTATTAAATATTTGATAAATGAGCACTTGTAGCATTATATATGATAGAAAATTGAACATCGCTATAACAACATTCTATTCATATTAAATCCCCTTTGTTCAGTTTCTAATCATTTTCAGCCAGTTATATAGGCTTATTTGATTTATATCCCTACCTATGTACTTTAGTCATAGTCCCATCTGTTTATCCTGTACCATTTCAAAGATTTTTGTACTGAGCTACTTTTCACCTTAAATCCTAGGCTGAGTTTTTTCAAATCTTGTGTCACTTTTTGTGGTAATAATTTTGGAAAGCTTTTTCTTATCCAAGGCATTCTGAGATTGTTTTCTCTTTCATATTAGTGATAAATATGAGTCAATATGTGTTACCTTTATTTATTAAAATACAAAAATTAGGAAAAAAAATACGAAAAATTCACTATTTTCTACATTTGAATTTCTCTGCTTTTATGGCAGATAGTAAAACCTCACAAAATAGTAAATACTTTACATTTTCCAGATGTGTACGTTATGTTGGCATCAATTTGTAAATGTCATTTTAAATTTTTAGGATAATAGAAGGCATGGAATTTTAGAAACAACTTTTCAAATTTTCAATAACATTTTCAAAACCATTTTTTAAGTACCAATCCAGTTAAAAAGTGATTTTGAGGGGCTTACATAATAGAAACAACTAGAGATGAGCGAATTTTTCAAAATTTCGATTCGGCTGGTTGGCCAAATTTTCCGAAAAGATTTGCTTCGATCCGAATAAATTTGTGGCGAATCACATTAAAAAACGTTTACTTCCAGGCTGCAGAGATCCTGGATAGTTGTGTAGAACACTGTGCCTTGCAGTAAAACGCATAGGGAGTCTACTGTGATAGTGAAAGAATACTGTGAGCCAGTGTGACACGCACATGACAGGCGTCGCTCTTAGAATCGCTGCACACTTTTATGTATTTGGGCAGTTAAGGGGCCAAAACTCACCAAATAACTCAAGTCTGAACAAGCCTTACAGGTCAATGTTAGCGCCAGCTATAAAGAATCGTGCAGAGGCCCAAGATCCTACTAGAGCGCCAAAAGCGCTCGCCTTTTACACCAATTCACTGATTCCACATACATTTCGACAGAACCTGTTCTATTACACGCTTATACAAGCAGAGCCCCCCCAGACAGCGTGGAGATAGCAGTGGCAGCAGCATCAGCAGACTATAGAGTGGCACGACGACAGTGTGGCCAGGTGGCAGCAGCATGAATAGGCCACAGAGTGGCAGAATAACAGACCCTGGAAGTGGCAGCAGCAGTGGAAGTAGTAGTACAATTTGGAGGCCACAGAGTGGCACAATTACATAATTTTGATGTAGCGGCAGCTAGGAGACGACATGTGGAGTCGGCAGCGGCAGCAGCATCAGGCCGGAAAGTGGCATGGATACATATCCTCAAGAACAGACCGTAAAAAAAAAATATTTCTCGGCCTTTTGGT
>ONZH01004412.1:0-19569 GCA_900303285.1 Rhinella marina
GGCAGCAGACAACAGATCTGTCAGCAGGTCATATAACACGTTGGTTCATTGCTAGGCCAGACCTGACGTTGCTTTCCAACTCTCTTCTGAGGGGACAAGTGGAGGATGGGCACAAAGATGAATCTTCTTTCCCTTTTCTCTCATTCATGTCAGAAACAGTAAAGCAGATGCTTCCTAAATATGGAACTGCTCCTGAACCCCACAACTGGAATAAATATACTGCTAATTCTCCTCTGCTGCATAGATCCAAAATATCCTGCTTCTGTTCACATAGTACACGCCTGCAGCCACCAGAGATTTATATAATTACTACCATGGAACTCAATGGAGTCTGTAAAGATCACCCTTAGTGGTGGCTGCAGGAACATTCCTTATCTCTGTGTTAAGATGCAAATAAATTCAGTGCCAGCCTCCCCCCAACTTACCCTGAACCCCACAGCAGTCACGTTGGCCCCCTCTTTGGTAGGTATAGCCACTGGATGTCGAGACGATAATGTCTTTGCTTTTGTCCCTTGTGGTGTTTTTGGGACTATTATGGGACGGCTGATTATTACTACAAGCTGTATTTGGTGAGACGGACCTTTACAGGTTATTGGAAACGAGCAGTGTGTAAGAGGCTGGATGCAGGAGAGGGTTCGGCGAGGGGCTAATGCCTCCATCTCCTGCTCCCAGGTTCCAGGACTTGTCACCTCTTTACATATTGCAGAATTTTAGGTATGAACAGTATATAGTTTTTGACAGATTTTTATCGGGCCGCAGTGCAGCCTGTGTGAGCCGTCTCTGCCGTTCTCATCCTGTTATTTCTTCATTTTCCTGTTGCAGATTTGGTCATTGTATCCTTCGGAGAATATGACGCCACATATGTCGGTGCCCTCGGCATCACATAATGATCGGTTTGGAAAGGTATAATTTTCGGTTCAGTTGTTTACGATTAACATAAATAGAATATCTCCCTTCATGGCCGAAAACAAGACGGAGATTCTTCTGGGGATTCCGCTTTTCTATAGAGATCTTCTGGAGCAGCACAGACGGAGCTGCGGCCGCCTGAACGTCTACGGGGAGAATGTAAGAAGATTTGTGTGACTGTGGGGGAGATCTTAGTCTACGGGACACAGGATGAGGCTCACATCTGATCATCAGACGACTGTACAGTCATGGCCAAAAGTTTTGAGAATGACACAAATCTTCTATTTTCACACGATCTGCTGCCCTCTGGTTTTTATGTGTTTGTCAGATGTTTTTATCACATACAGAAATATAATTACAATCATATTATGAGTAACAAAAGCTTATATTGACAGTTAGAATGAGTTAATGCAGCAAGTCAATATTTGCAGTGTTGACCCTTCTTCTTCAGGACCTCTGCAATTCTCCTGGCATGCTCTCAATCAACTTCTGGACCAAATCCTGACTGATATCAGTCCATTCTTGCACAATCAATGCTCGCATTTTGTCAGAATTTGTAGGTTTTTGTTTGTCCATCCGTCTCTTGATGATTGACCACAAGTTCTCAATGGGATTAAGATCTGGGGAGTTTCCAGGCCATGGACCCAAAATCTCTATGTTTTGTTCCCTGAGCCATTTACTTATCACCTTTGCTTTATGGCAAGGTGCTCCATCATGCTGGAAAAGGCATTGTTGATCGCCAAACTGCTCTTGGACGGTTGGGAGAAGTTGCTCTCGGAGGACATTCTGGTACCATTCTTTATTCATGGCTGTGTTTTTAGGCAAGACTGTGAGAGAGCCGATTCCCTTGGCTGAGAAGCAACCCCACACATGAATGGTTTCAGGATGCTTTACAGTTGGCATGAGACAAGACTGGTGGTAGCGCTCACCTCGTCTTCTCCGAATAAGCTGTTTTCCAGATGTCCCAAATAGGGATGAGGGAACCGAACCGTAACGAACCAGATTCGTTACGAACTTTCCCAAAAGTTCGGTTCGTCACCGAACCGAATTTTGACAAAGTTCGTAACGAATCTGGTTAAAATAACGGCGACGCAAAATATACGCATATTTATTGAGAATGTACGCTAATTCGTACATATTCAGTTAAGTAGCGTACAATTGACAACGCTACACTGTATGTTCGTTACTTGAGTATGAATGTTCGCAGACGCAGTGTATGCGTACATATTCATTTAGTTAAGTATAAGTAGCGTACCTTTGACAACGCTACACTGTATGTTCGTTACTTGAGTAGGAATGTTCGCAGACGCAGTCTATGCGTACGCTAATTCGTACATATTCATTTAGTTAAGTAGCGTACCTTTGACAACGCTAGACTGTATGTTCGTTATTTGTGCGGGAATGTTCGCATTAGCGTACGCATTAGTGTAGATTCTCAAATATGCGTATATTTTGCGTCGCCATTGTTGAAGTCACTTGGTTTTTTTCCACTTTTTTCATTGTAATAGCAACTGCAAGTAAACGAAACTGTACCCTATCTGACTCCCATTATTGTAGAAGCAATTATTCAGCCGTTATAGCAAGGTTCGTTTTAGGTTCGGTTCGTATGAATCCGAACTTCAAGAAAGTTCGCCGAAACGAACCGAACCGAACTTTTCAAAAGTTCGCTCATCCCTAGTCCCAAACAATCGAAAAGGGGATTCATCAGAGAAAATGACTTTCCCCCAGTCCTCAGCAGTCCACTCCCTGTACCTTTTGCAGAATATCAGTCTGTCCCTGATGTTTTTTCTGGAGAGAAGTGGCTTCTTTGCTGCCCTCCTTGAGGCCAGGCCTTGCTCCAAGCGTCTCCGCCTCACAGTGCATGCAGATGCACTCACACCTGCCTGCTGCCATTCCTGAGCAAGCTCTGCACTGCTGGTAGCCCGATCCTGCAGCTGAAACACTTTTAAGAGACGGTCCTGGCGCTTGATGGTCCTGGAGCCTTTTTGGCAACAATGGAAGCTCTCTCCTTGAAGTTCTTGATGATGCGATAGATTGTTGACTGAGGTGCAATCTTTCTAGCTGCGATACTCTTCCCTGTTAGGCCATTTTTGTGCAGTGCAATGATGACTGCACGTGTTTCTTTAGAGATAACCATGGTTAACAGAAGAGAAACAATGATGCCAAGCACCAGCCTCCTTTTAAAGTGTCCAGTGGTGTCATTCTTACTTAATCATGACAGATTGATCTCCAGCCCTGTCCTCATCAACACCCACACCTGTGTTAATGGAGCAATCACTGAAACGATGTTAGCTGGTCCTTTTAAGACAGGGCTGCAATGAAGTTGAAATGTGTTTTGGGGGATAAAGTTCATTTTCTAGGCAAATATTGACTTTGCAAGTAATTGCTGTTAAGCTGATCACTCTTTATAACATTCTGGAGTATATGCGAATTGCCATTATAAAAACTGAAGCAGTAGACTTTGTAAAAATTAATATTTGTATCATTCTCAAAACTTTTGGCCATGACTGTACACACAAAATACAGACAGGTTTAAAGAGGACCTCTCACCGCTCCTGACTTGTCTGTTTTACGAACGACTTGCTTCCCCCATGTAATGATGATTCTGTAGCATCTATTCTTCTGGCTCTACGATGTGCCATTCCTTTATTATTCCTGATAGGAGTTATGAATGAGGAGTTACCCCTTACAGACATGTATCATACATATATGGTGCAGCCGGCAATGAGGTCTGGACAAGCACTGTACATGTACGAGCACACAGGAGCTGCACTCAGGGCCCAGCTGTATCCGCCTGCATTGCTGGATTTGCCATTGCCAGCGGATTAATGTGGTTTTCTGGGAGTTTTATACTGATGACCTATCCTCTGGACAGGTCTTCAGTATCTGATTGTGAGAGATCCAGGATCCCCAGAGATCAGCACTTTGATAAGGCAGCAGCTTTCCCTAGGCCATGTGATGTCACCTTCATCAGTCACATGGCCCAGGCCCAGCTCAGTCCCATTGAAGTGTATGGGACTGCGATACCAAGCACAGCCGACTGGCGGAGGTCCCGGGTGTCGGACCTCCACCAATCAGAAACTGATGACTGATGATATCATCAGTATAAAACTCCCAGAAAGCCCCTGTATATGCCACGGTCAATGCTGACTGCCACAGATAAGCAGTTAACCACATTGTCTCTCCGCGCTGTGATCCCAATGCTTTACACAGGCCTCGGGGCCTGGCAGCTGCAGAAACCCCCAGGCTGGGTCTCATAGGCGAACTGTCAGTGTAATGCTGACCGTTCCAATGCAATACAATACAACGTGTATTATACTGCACTGGAAAAGGGACCAGACCCCCAAAAGTTGAAGTCATAGTGGGTCAAAAATAAAAAGTAAAACATTTTTTATTAAAAAAAAAAAGTTTCAAGTAAAAAAAAAAACAAAAAAAAACACTGTTTCTCCATTCGCCAGATTTACAATATAAATTTATTTTATAGAAATACAATTTAATTTAATATTAACAATTAAAAAAATAGCAAAATTGACATATTAGGTATCACCGCATCCTTAAAGGAGTCGTCTCACTTCAGCATGTGACATTTATTATGTGGAGAAAGTTACTACAAGACACTTTCTAATGTATTGTGATTCTCCATATTGTCTCCTTTGCTGACTGGATTCGGTTTTCCATCACATTATAAACTGCTCGTTTCCATGGTTATGACCACCCTGTAATCCAGCAATGATGGCCGTGCTTGCACACTATAGGAAAAGTCGCGGCCTCTCTGGTAGCCAGAACCATGGGAGTGCACATAGGCTGGTGCTTTTTCCTATAATGTGCAAGCATGACCACATGCTCCGTGACCTCACGCTGTGCGCACCAGGTCACAGCACAGCCGACAGCAGGAAGAAGAGCATCGCGCTGGAGGAGAAGAGCGGCAGTGTCCGGAGCAGGAGAGGTAAGTGGCTTTTCTATTTTATTAAACATGAGGTACTGGGGCTGACCTGAGGCAAAGGGGGATGCTGGGGGGGCTGATCTGAGGCAAAGGAGGCTGCTGGGGGGCTGATTTGAGGCAAAGGGGGCTGCTGGGGGGCTGATCTGAGGCAAAAGGGGGGCTGCTGGGGGGGCTGATCTGAGGCAAAGGGGCTGCTGGGGGGCTGACCTGATGACAAAGGGGCTGCTGGGGGGCTGATCTGAGGCAAAGGGGGCTGCTGGGGGCTGATCAGAGGCAAAGGGGCTGCTGGGGGGGCTGACCTGAGACAAAGGGGCTGCTGGGGGGCTGATCTGAGGCAAAGGGGGCTGCTGGGGGGGGGCTGATCAGAGGCAAAGGGGCTGCTGGGGGGCTGACCTTGAGACAAAGGGGCTGCTGGGGGGCTGATCTGAGGCAAAGGGGGCTGCTGGGGGGGCTGATCGAGGCAAAGGGGGGCTGATGGGGGGCTGATAGGCAAAGGGGGCTGATGGGGGGCTGATAGGCAAAGGGGGTGCTGGGGGGCTGATCAAGGCAAAGTGGCTGCTGGGGGCTGATCGGCAGGTAAGGGGCTGCTGGGGGCTGATCTGAGGCAAAGGGGGCTGCTGGGGCTGATCTGAGGCAAAGGGGGGCTGCTGGGGGGCTGATCTGAGGCAAAGGGGGCTGCTGGGGGCTGATCTGAGGCAAAGGGGCTGCTGGGGCTGATCTGAGCAAAGGAGGCTGATCTGAGGCAAAGGGGGCTGCTGGGGGCTTATCAGAGGCAAAGGGGGCTGGGGGCTGACCTGAGACAAAGGGGCTGCTGGGGGCTGATCTGAGGCAAAGGGGCTGCTGGCTGGGGGGCTGATCAGAGGCAAAGGGGGCTGATGGGGGGCTGATAGGCAAAGGGACTGCTGGGGGGCTTGATCTGAGGCAAAGGGGACTGCTGGGGGGCTGATCAGAGGCAAAGTGGGCTGCTGGGGGGCTGATCGGAGGGATAAAGGGGGCTGCTGGGGGCTGATCTGAGCAAAAGGGGGCTGCTGGGGGCTGATCTGAGGCAAAAGGGGGCTGCTGGGGGGGGGCTGATCTGAGGCAAAGGGGCTGCTGGGGGCTGATCTGAGGCAAAGGGGGCTGCTGGGGGCTGTTCGGGGGGGCTGCTGGGGGGCTGATCTGAGGCAAAGGGGGGGGGCTGCTGGGGGGGCTGATAGGCAAAGGGGGGCTGCTGGGGGGGGCCTTGATCTGAGGCAAAGGGGGGTGCTGGGGGGCTGATCAGAGGCAAAGTGGGCTGCTGGGGGGCTGATCGGAGGCAAAGGGGGCTGCTGGGGGGCTGATCTGAGGCAAAGGGGGCTGCTGGGGGCTGGATCAGAGGCAAAGGGTGGCTGCTGGGGGCTTATTCAGAGGCAAAGGGGGCTGCTGGGGGGCTTATCAGAGGCAAAGGGGCTGCTGGGGGCTGATCAGAGGCAAAGGGGGCTGCTGGGGGCTGATTCAGAGGCAAAGGGGGCTGCTGGGGGCGTGATCAGAGGCAAAGGGGGGCTGCTGGGGGCTGATCAGAGGCAAAGGGGGCTGCTAGGGGGCTGATCTGAGGCAAAGGGGGCTGCTGGGGGCTGATCTGAGGCAAAGGGGGCTGCTGGGGGCTGATACGAGGCAATGGGGGCTAATATGAGAGGCAATGAGGACTGATATTAGGCAATAGGGACTGATGATGGGCTCTTACCTGAGGTCTGATTGGGGGCCATTCACATTGGGGGTCTGATCTGAGGTCTTATGAAAAATATTTTTTTCTTATTGTCCTCCTCTAAAACCATTACCAATAACAGTGATCAAGAAATTGTACAGACCCCAAAAATGGTACCAATAAAAACAACAGTTTATCCTGCAAAAAACAAGACCTTGTAGAGCTCTGTAGACAGAAGTGTAAAGGAATAATGCAAAGAAAATGTATAGATTTCTTTTCAAAGGTTTTTATTTTTTAGTAAAACAATTAACGATATTCAGCCTATTAATACTTGTACATGTAAATCAGTAAAAAAAATACTAATTACATCAGCCATGTTTTTTGGCGTGAGAAGCTATATTTTTAAATGGCACCTTCTTGGGGTACATATAATGTATTGTGTCATTTTTATTTAGTTTTTATGGGCGGGAATGGGAAAATCAGACAACAATTTTGCCATAGGCCCTTCCATCTGACCCTGCCAGCACTGGAGGCCGTTAGGCCCAAAGCTGCCCATCAGAACCGCATCGTCCTGTAGCAGGAGCGGTCAGTTGTGACAGAGGGAGGCCGCAGTGTCTCTTTAACCACTTAGATGCCACGGCCAGCATTGACCAAAGCATCTAATACAGGGATTTGTCCGTATTAGGTTCTGGACACGATTATTCCCGATCTGTTTCGCTGGGATAAGATTTGTGTGCGGTCTCCAGGAGAATTACAGGAACTCCTGCCATCTGTGACCGTCAGACATTGCCTTGGGATGTCTATATTAATGAGTCCAAGAGTATGGAAATGAGGTCGGCCTACCTCTGTGTGGAGAAGAGGTGGTGGACGGGGGTGTACAAGCAAATCTTAGTACGGGCCCACCTTCAATCCATTGACAGGGTTCTGTCCATACTGTCACTCTGTGCAAGTGATATGTTATTAACACCCCCCAGGTGGCATGGAACTCAATGGAGTCTGTAAAGATGACCCTTAGTGGTGGCTGCAGGAACATTCCCTATCTCTGTCTTGAGAAGATGCAAATAAATTCAGTGCCAGCCTCCCCCCAACTTACCCTGAACCCCACAGCAGTCACGTTGACGTTGGCCCCCTCTTTGGTAGGTATAGCCACTGGGTGTCAAGACGATAATGTCTTTGCTTTTGTCCCTTGTGGTGTTTTTGGGACTATTATGGGACGGCTGATTATTACTACAAGCTGTATTTGGTGAGACGGACCTTTACAGGTTATTGGAAGCGAGCAGTGTGTAAGAGGCTGGATGCAGGAGAGGGTTCGGCGAGGGGCTAATGCCTTCATCTCCTGCTCTTCTCCCAGGTTCCAGAACTTTCACCTCTTTACATATTGCAGAATTTTAGGTATGAACAGTATATAGTTTTTGACAGATTTTTATCGGGCCGCAGTGCAGCCTGTGTGACCCGTCTCTGCCGTTCTCATCCTGTTATTTCTTCATTTTCCTGTTGCAGATTTGGTCATTGTATCCTTCGGAGAATATGACACCACATATGTCGGTGCCCTCGGCATCACATAATGATCGGTTTGGAAAGGTATAATTTTCGCTTCAGTTGTTTACGATTAACATAAATAGAATATCTCCCTTCATGGCCGAAAACAAGACGGAGATTCTTCTGGGGATTCCGCTTTTCTATAGAGATCTTCTGGAGCAGCACAGACGGAGCTGCGGCCGCCTGAACGTCTACGGGGAGAATGTAAGAAGATTTGTGTGACTGTGGGGGAGATCTTAGTCTACGGGACACAGGATGAGGCTCACATCTGATCATCAGACGACTGTACACACAAAATACAGACAGGTTTAAAGAGTCACCGCTCCTGACTTGTCTGTTTTACGAACGACTTGCTTCCCCCATGTAATAACGATTCTGGAGCATCTATTCTTCTGGCTCTACGAAGTGCCATTCCTTTATTATTCCTGATAGAAGTTATGAATGAATCACTAATAGTTTGCAGGGAAGGTCCAGATGGGTGTTACCTGTTTGGGGTGTGTCCCTGACACTGGCAGTACTGAAGTGTATGGCAGTGCTATACCAAGCACAGCTGACTGGTGGAGGTCCTGAGTGTCTGACCTCCACCAATCAGATACTGATGACTGATGATATCATCAGTATAAAACTCCCAGAAAGCCCCTGTATATGCCACGGTCAATGCTGACTGCCACAGATAAGCAGTTAACCACATTGTCTCTCCGCGCTGTGATCCCAATGCTTTACACAGGCCTGGGGGCCTGGCAGCTGCAGAAACCCCCAGGCTGGGTCTCATAGGCGAACTGTCAGTTGTAATGCTGACAGCTCCAATGCAATACAATACAACGTGTATTATACTGCACTGGAAAAGGGACCAGACCCCAAAAGTTGAAGTCATAGAGGGTCAAAAATAAAAAGTAAAACATTTTTTTATAACAAAAAGTTTTAAGTAAAACCCCCCCACCAAAAAAAACGCTTTCTCCTTTCGCCAGATTTACAATATAAATTTGTTTTCTATAAATACAATTTAATTTAAATTTAATATTTACAATTAAAAAAAATACAAAGTTGACATATTAGGTATCGCCGCATCCTTAACCCCTTAGTGACTAATGACGTACTGTGCACGTCATGATGTGGTGTTAGTTACTGCATCATGACGTGCACAGTCCGGCATCTAAACGGGTGCTACGGACAGCTGAGCTGTCCGGGCACCCGGCAGGGAACCAATCACAGCGGTCCCTGCCTTTGGATCGCTGTGATTGGTCAGTCAGATTTGACTGACCAAACACAGCATTCAGCAGCGCAGCTCCGATCTCCTCAGTGATGGCCGAGCCAGGTAATGTGGGGGCCGACCCCCCACCCCTCCCTGCCCCCACAATCACTTATTTCCCCTTCAGGCTGACCGAGCGTTAGTAGATTGTCAGCTGTAACATACAGCTGACAATCTACTGTAACGGCCGACATCGGTGCTGGCAGTGATGTCGGCCATTTAACCCCTTCCATTCCGCGGTCCGTAGGGACCGCGGTATGGAAGGGGTTAACAGGGAGGAAGCTCCCTCCTTCCCCCCTCCCATCGGGCCGCTGCTGTGCTGTGGCAGCGTCCCGATGGTTACCATGGCAACTGGACGCCTTCACAGGCATCCGGCTTGCCATGGTATATCAAGCCTGACCAGGCTTCTGCTAAAGGCCGGATCCTGATCAGGCTTAGTGTGACTGAAAATACACTGCAATACACTATACATTGTACTGCAGTGTATTGTAGAGGCATCAGACCCACTGGATCTTCAAGAACCAAGTGGGTCTGAGTCAAAAAAGTGTAAAAAAAGTAAAAAAAAAAAAAAAACATTTTTACCCTTATACGCACATTTATAATTGGGTAAAAATAAATAAAATAAAATACTCTAAACATGTTTAGTATCAATGCATCTGTAACAACCTGCTCTACAAAAATATCACATGACCTGACCCCTCAGGTGAACACAGTAAAAGAAATAAAATAAAAACGGTGTCAAAAAAGCCATTTTTTTGTCACCTTATATCACAAAATGTAATTACAAGTGATCAAAAAGGTGTATGCCCCCCAAAATAGTACCACTCTAACCGTCACCTCGTCCCGCAAAAAATTAGCCCCTGCCTGAGACAATTGCCCAAAAAATTAAAAAAACTACAGCTCTCACACTATGGAGACACTAAAATATGATTTTTTTGGTTTAAAAAATATTATTGTGTAAAACTTAAATAAATAAAAATAAGTATACATGTTAGGTATCGCCACGTCCGTAACAACCTGCTCTACAAAAATCTCACATGACCTAACCCCTCAGGTGAACGCAGTAAAAATGAATAAATAAAAGCTGTGCCAAAATTACCAATTTTTGAGTCACGTTGCCCAAAAAAGTGGTAATAATGAATGATCAAAAAATCATATATACCCAAAAATGGTATCAATAAAAATGTCAACTGTTCCTGCAAAAAATGAGCCCCTGCACAAGACGTTCGCAGAAAAAATAAAAAAGATATGGTGTTCAGAAAATGGAGACACCAAAAACATTTTTTTTTTATCAAAAATGCTTTATTATGTAAAAACTGAAACAAAACAAAGAAAGTAGACATATTTGAGATCATCGTGTCCGTAACAACCTGCCTCTATAAAAATAACACATGATCTAAACAGACATATTGTACAACTATATATACAATTTTTTTTTTTTTTTGGCGGGGGAATATCCCATGCCGTCGGGGAGGATTCATGAAAAGGAAATTACCGGTAAGTTCATCTTCCACGACGGCATTACCATAAGATATACCAGAGTGATATTAGGGTGGACATAGCTGCAGAAACTTTCCTACAAATGCTACCTCCTGACTGAGCTAGTGTCAACCCTGTAATGTCTAATAAAAGTGTGAGGGCTAGACCAAGTGGTGGCCCTGCAAATGTGTTCAAGAGAAGCATCAGCTCTTTGAGGCAAGATGTGGAAATGGAACGGGTAGAATGGGCCTTAACGGGAACCTATCATCACCGAAACACCCCTGAACTAGAGTAAGCGTTGTATAGTGTAAGTGATGCTGAATCCGAATATGTAAGTTTTATCTTCATACTCACTTCCCTTCCGACACTGTGCTCCCACAAACCTGCCGTAAAATGCACTCAGTGGACTCTTCTTTGAGTCCTCTCCATTATGTGAGTGAGCACTGGAGTCCACTGAGTGCATTTTACTGCAGGTTTGTGGGAGCACAACATCAGAATGGGAAGTGAGTACAAAGATACAAATTACATATTCGGATTCAGCATCACTTACACTATACAACGCTTGCTCTAGTTCAGGGGGTGTTTCGGAGATGACAGGTTCCCTTTAATTTTAAGCGCTTGTATTTCACTAACTCTTCTAGCTGAAGTTATAGCCACAAGGAAGGCAGATTAATGAAATAAGGAATGTAGAGAAGCATCTTCCAAGGGCTCAAAGGGAGTCTTAGTCAGACCTGATAAAACAACATTAAGGTCCCAAGGGGGGATCTATGGATCTGAGGGTAGGCTTAACCTATCTGCTCTCTTAAGGAATCTAATAACCCAAGGATGATCAGCAGTTTTAGTATCAAACACGGCACTTAAAGGGGTATTCTCATCTTAGACAATGGGGCATATATCGCTAGGATATACCCCCATTGTCTTATAGGTGAGGGTCCCACCGCTGGGACCCGCACCTATATCCAGAACGGAGCGGGGAGTGCTGCGCCTGGAAGACCCCGGGTTTCCGGGGGTCTGGCCACCACCAGGCGCAGCTCCCCGCTGCGTTCATAGAAATGAATGGGAGCCGGGCCGTGCATGCGCGGTGCGCTCCCATTCATTTCTATGGAGCCACGGAAGTAGCCGAGGCTCGCTATTTTCGGCAGCCCCATAGAAATGAATGGAGGGCGGCTGCGCATGCGCAGTGCGCCCCTCATTCAGTTCGGGGCTCCATTCTGGATATAGGTGCGGGTCCCAGCGGTGGGACCCGCACCTATAAGACAATGGGGGCATATCCTAGCGATATGCCCCCATTGTCTAAAATGAGAATAACCCTTTAAGGCAGAAACTTGGACACGTAATGTGTTAGGACGCAAGTTCTTTTTCAAATCCCCTCTGAAGGAAACTTAGTACCGATTGGACAGAAAAAACATCCGTAGGGTTATCAGATTCCTTACCCCAGATACAAAATCTCTTCCAGATTTTAGAATAAATTCTAGAGGTAACAGGTTTTCTGCTAGCTGACATGGTATTGATAACTGCATGAGAAAAAAAATTCAGATTCCAAGCAGTTAAAATGTAACTTGTCTATCTGGGGATGGAATATCGGGCCCTGAGACAGAAGGTCTCCCGAACGGAGCAATTCTGAAGAACTAGAAATTTTGAAATTTTCTCCTGAATCAAGGACACCTTCTGTGGAGGCTGAACGAATCCAGGAGGGAGCCCAGGAACACCAGAGATTGGGAGGGTGTAGGGTTTGACTTCTCCCAATTTATCACCCACCCAAGTTGATACAGGGTTGGACAAGTTTTAAAAAAGTTGTCCTCTAGATTTTTTCACTATGAGAATGTTGTCCAAATAGGGGATAATTACTATATTTGACCTTCTTAGATGGGCGACAATTTCCACCATAATCTTCGTAAAGATTCTGGGGGCTGATGTTATCTCAAATGGTAATACTCAAAATTGGAAGTGACAGAGAACTCTTTTGATATCAACTGCCAGTCGCAGAAATTTCTGATCTCTTTGGCAAACAGGAACGTGAAAATATGCGTTTTTTAGGTCCAAAGAAGCCAAAAAGTCTCCTTTTTCCAGGAGATTTATGGTAGACTTCAGCGTCTCCATTTTGAATTTCTCGTAACGTATATATTTGTTTAGGTATTTTAGGTTTATTATTAAACGGTACTTTCCGCTGATTTTTTTTTACTAAGAAGACCGTTGAATGGTAACCTGACTTTTCCTGACCTTCAGGGACCTGGAACGATGGCCCTTGATTTTAGAAGTTTGTAAATCCCTTCTCCCAATTTTTGTTGGAGGAAAGGGGATTTCTACATTGGTGTAATTTTGAAATTTCTCGCAGGAGGAGGAAGCCGGAAGATGATACTGAAACCTTCCTTTATGATGTTTAACACCCACTGATTTGTGGTGATTCTTTTCTTCTAGGAAGAATGATAACCTTCCTCCTACCTGCATAATGGCGTCATTGCTTGAATGTCTCAGGATTTTTGGAAGAGAACATGAAGCCCCTTCCCCTTTTTAGATTTCCCTTTTTCAGAACCTTTGGCCTGGGAAAAAACACCCTTTTTAGATTTCCGAAAGGGATATTTCCTTTTACCTAACACCTTCGGAAAACATGTTTTTGAATCTGATGCCTTCTCAAGGATTTTCTCTAAATGTTCCCCAAATAAGGGAAGGCTACAGAGTTTGATCTTATAGCTGATGTCTCCTGTCCAAGATTTTAACAAAAAGGCTCTTCTAGCAACAATAGAGAGCCCGGAGGTTTTAGCTGCCATTCTAACCGATTCCGCTGTAGCGTCGGATAGAAAATCCACAGCTTTAATCAGCATAAGAAAAGAGTCCTTGATAGAATCATATGGAGTCTTATCCTTGAGGAGAGATTCCAATTGTTTTAACCATATCTTTAAAGAGTGGGCTACTGACGTGGCTGCTAAGTTAGGTTTAAACAGAGCAGAGGTCGCATCCCAAGATTTTTTTCGACTTTTTTATCCATGGGATCTTTTAATGATCGTGTATCTTCAACTGGTAGGGAATTTGCACTTTTAACCAGGTTACCTAACGAAACATCAACTTTAGGTGGATTAGTAAAAGGTTCTAGATCCTCCTCGTTAAAAGGAAGTCGGCGTGTCATTGTTCTGGGAATTAACAATTTCCGATCAGGAACCTTCCATTCCCTTTTGATAAGAGAGTGCATATTCTTATGTACAGGAAAAACGCGTCTTATACGTTGTTCTAAGCCACTGTACATTTCATCCTGTACTGATCTCTGGACTTTTTCATCAGTTAAATTCATCATGGCCCTAACAGCCTTTATTAATTCCTTCGTATCCTCCGACGAGAAGAGGAATCTTTTGAATTCTGTGTCAGAACCCGAAGAATCGTCAGAATCCTGACTTTCAATATCGGAATCTGAGTCAGAATCAGAGGCAGACTCATCAGAGCTAATATTTCTAGTCTCTCTATGTCCCAAACTAGAGCTACTAGGGCCGGCAGAGGAGAATTCTGCAGAGGAGAAATCTCCTGTATAATAACATCCTTAAAGGGAACCTGTCATCTCCGAAACACCCCCTGAACTAGAGTAAGCAATGTATAGTGTAAGTGATGCTGAATCCGACTACGTAAGTTTTATCTTCATACTCACTTCCATTCTGACGCTGTGCTCCCACAAACCTGCAGTAAAATGCACTCACTGGACTCCAGTGCTCACTCACATAATGGAGAGGACTCAAAGAAGAGTCCACTGAGTGCATTTTACTGCTGGTTTGTGGGAGCACAGCGTCAGAATCATCATCACTTACACTATACACCGCTTAATCTAGTTCAGGGGGTGTTTCGGAGATGACAGGTTCCCTTTAAGTTCGTCTCTAATGGATGACACGAGGTCTTTAGCAATATTTCCCGTACATTACACACTTCCTAATCTTGGGAGTGGATTTAGGCTTTTGCACACTCTTGTTCACACTTCATACATATACAAGGGAATAATAGAGAGAAAAAACAAATGTGAGTAGCCAAACAGGGATAACATTAACAGCCCCTTCAGAAAAGCCACTTACTGCAGCCTGGCCCAAAGGAACCTCCATTGCAGCACCTCTTTGCTCATTCATGTTTGAGCAACTTTAATAGCAAATAGAGCCCCTTATATATGTGCCTACCTTTAGACCTCAGATCAGAGGGCGACTTCCGCCTTGATCCCGCGCCTCTCCATCCCCAAACGATATGCATTCCACAGTGGAACACATAGGCCGCATCCGGGTCAACTTCCAGTTTCCGGCTGACGTGTGCTCCATCCTGGAACGCATGCCGGCGCTCCACGCTTTGGATGCATAGATACTGCCAGAGCCGAACGTATCGAATGGCAGCAGGGAGCACACAGAGCTGGAGGGACTCTGCGAGTGTCCGACTCTCCACATGAACACTCCCGGGACAGCGCGCATCAGGGGAGGAAGGAGCCGCCAGGTACAGTGATAAGACGCCATTACCCACATAGGATTAGCCAGTCTCCGCTCCCCATGTGGTTGACAGGCAGAATTTAGTAAAAAAAAAACAGCACACTGACTGCTAGCAGACTCTGGATCGAGCCCTCAGTTGCAGGACCCATGGCATTGCCATGAGAGAAAAAGAAAAAGACCTGTCTCCCACCTGGAGGGAAAGGAAGACACTGAAGGATGGCTGAAGGAGGGTCAAATTTATTCTTCCTGTCCCTACCTGGTTGGAGGCGGGCCCTCTCTCATGGTAATGCCGTCGTAGAGGATGAAAGGGAAAAAAAATAATCCTCATGCAAGTCCATTGCCAGAAAACTTTTAAAAAACATGGCCCTCAGAAAGTTTTTTTTCAAGAATGCTTTTATTGTGTGTTTACACTGTAGGAGTACCTCAGGATCTTTTGAAATGCAACATATAACCCAAAGTACATTTCTGCAAAATCTGTCCTGCAAAAGCCAAATGGTGCTCCTTCCCTTCTGAGTCCTGCGCTGTGCCCATACAGTAGTTTGCAACTACATATTGCTGTATTCAAGAGAATATGGGTAACAAATTGAGGGGTCATTTTCTCCTGTTACCTATTGTGAAAGTGAAAAATGTGAGTTTCCAGGCACGGTATAGTAGTGTTATCCAGGCATGGTATGGTAGTGTTATCTAGGCTCAGTATAGAACTGTTATCTAGGCATGGTATGGTGGTGTTATCCAGTCACGGTATGACGAGGTTTGGTATGGTAATGTTAGCCCATTACAGCATGTTGGTGTTATCCAGTCATGGTATGGGAGTGTTAGCCCGTTATAGTATGGTGCTGCTCTTCAGGCATGGTATGGTGGTGTTATCGAGCATCGTATGGTAATGTTAGCCCATTACAGCATGTTGGTGTTGTCCAGTCATGGTATGGGAGGGAACCCATTTTAGTATGGTGTTGTTTTCCAGGCATGGTATGTTGGTGTTATCCATTCACGGTATGGAAATGTTATCCAGGCATGGTATTGGTGGTCTTATCTAGGCAAGGTATGACAAGGCAAGGCCAGATTATACCAAAAGTGATCATTACAGTGATTAATATGTGCGTTGTACCTGGAATGAGTTACTGATTATGATTAGAGATGAGCGAACATGCTCGTCCGAGCTTGATGCTCGTTCGAGCATTAGTGTATTCGCATATGCTCACTACTCGGACGAGCATATCGCGATCCTCGAGGAAATGGCAACTTCCTCTTCCTGCATGTTAGCCGCCTTTTTTCAGCCAATCAACATACAGGAGAGTCTTTGGTACCTCTTAGCATCACGTGGGGCCCCTACAAGTCGATAGCAGGGATTGGCTGGCCAGATCAGATGACCTGGGAATATAAGAATCTGGTCCCGCGCTGCTCGTGTCATACGCCGTCTGCATGAGATTAGGGATAGAGCTGCTGTCTGTCAGGGAGAGTGTTAGGGCCTGAATTTAGATGTTGGTTAGGCAGGAATCACCCACAAAGAACCAACAGCCCTTCTAAGGGCTACAAGCATCTTTTTTTTTTGGTCTCCTCCAGGCTGCTGGCTGGGACTTGTAGTGCAGCTACCGCCATCTTGGCTGCACACTGTGCACAGCGACTGGTGGCAGAAAGGGGACAGCACATGGTCCACACAGACCCCAATGAAATTGCTCAAAGTCCTCTCAGTACTCATTTTTGCTGCTGCTGTACCTTGGCTTGCTGGGATCTGTAGTGCAGTCTAGGGAATACGTTTTGTCACTCAGTTATATAAACTACAGTCCAGTGCAAAATTGAGTGGTTTGCGGTGCTAGCTGGAGTCTAAAGACTACATTTTTTTGCCTCAGATAGTAATTCTACTGTCTACTGAATGTGGTTTTGGCCTCAGATATTAACTCGACAGTTTGGTGAATATACAAAATGTTAAACCCAAGGGCTAAGGGTCGAGGACGAGGGCGTGGGCATTCAAGTAGTGTAGGGGGCAGAGGCCGTGGTCCTGGGCAGGGTGACACAGTACATGTTGCTGAGGGAGCAGTGGAACGCCGCAGAGTTTCGCTCCCTAGCTTCATCTCGCAACTTACTGGGTCACGTGGTACACCACTATTGAAACCACAACAGTGCGAACAGGTGATGACGTGGATAGCGGACAATGCGTCCAGTAATTTATCCACCACCCAGTCTTCCACGCAGTCCACCCACACTAGCCAAGGGAGTAGACCTCTGTCTCCTCCAGCTCAACCTCCTTCCCCCCAGCCTGCCCCCCCACGGAAAGTATGGATTCAGATCAGGCATACTCACAGGAACTCTTTTCAGGACCCTACCCAGAGACACAAACCACTGCTCAACAGCAACCTGAGCAGTTGCTCTATCTCGATGCCCAAAATTTAGAACTTTCGCAGTCTGTGTGTGATGAGAGTGTGTCAGACAGTGACGTTGTTGTCAGGGCAGTAAGTCAGAGGGGGGAGCAGAGTGAGGAATCGGAGGAAGAGCTGGTGGATGATGAGGTGACTGACCCGAGCTGGGTTGGTAATCCAACTCAAGACAGTGCTTCTGAAGTGGAGGCAAGTGCAGCACCAGAACAGGTTGGAAGAGACAGTGGGGTGGCCAGAGGGAGAAGCAGGGCCAGAGCAGGTAGATCAGCAACTGTTTCACGGAGTCAAGTTCCCATGCCGAGGCCTAGATGTTCGCAAGTCTGGAGGTTTTTTAAAGAAAGTAAGGATGACCGACGGACTGTGGTGTGCAAACTGTGTCACACCAAGATCAGCAGGGGTGCCACCACTACCAGCCTAACCACTACCAGCATGCGCAGGCATATAAGTGCTAAACACCCGACTCAGTGGAACCAAGGCCGTTCACCTCCTGCGGG
This sequence comes from Rhinella marina, assembly GCA_900303285.1. Lineage (NCBI taxonomy): Eukaryota > Metazoa > Chordata > Amphibia > Anura > Bufonidae > Rhinella > Rhinella marina. The sequence continues at coordinate 18,094 of ONZH01004412.1, forward strand.
TCACACCACTACCCCTTCCCCTGTGTCACATGCTGGCTCGGCGAGTCAACCCCCCTGCCCAGGACCCCGGCACGAGCGCCTCCCGCCCTACAACCACCCATTCACCTGCACGATCCTCCACAACCTCCACCAATGTGTCCCAGCGCTGCGTTCAGCTGTCTTTGCAGCAGACATTTGAGCGCAAGTGCAAATACAATTCCAGCCACCCACATGCACAAGCCCTAAACGTTCACATCTCCAAATTGTTGAGCCTGGAGATGCTGCCCTATAGACTGGCAGAGACTGAGGCTTTCCGCAACCTGATGGCGGTGGCTGTCCCTCGGTACTTGGTCCCCAGCCGCCACTATTTTTCCCGATGTGCCATCCCAGCCCTACACCAGCACGTGTCAGAGAACATCATCCGTGCCTTGACCAACGCGGTTAGTGATGAGATCCATCTAACCATGGACACGTGGACAAGTGCTGCCGGCAGGGACGCTATATCTCACTGATGGCACATTGGGTTAACTTGGTAGAGGCTGGGATCGAGTCTGACCCTGGGGCCACTCATGTACTGCCCACACCGAGGATTGCGGGGCCTACCTCGGTCACGGTTTCTCAGACTTATTATGCCTCTTCCTCCAACCCCTCCTCCTCCTCTTCGCACAGAAATGCTGAGCCAACAGGCAATGTTTCTGAGGGCCAACTGGCGCTCTATACAAACAGTGTTTACGGAGGCCTACCTACAGGCCCTATCTCCAATAAATTTTTTAGTAGCGTCAAATACAGACACTCAAAAAACAATTTTACATGAGGGAGTGTTTCCCCGTCTGCCATCGTGTTTCGGTCAGGCTGTCAGTAGTTACACCACCTCTGTCGTCCGCAGAAGCGGCCACTATGAGGAAGGCCATGGCAAGAACATCCCCTTTTCTATTGAGAACAAGTGGAGACTTGTAGGAGATGACACTTTTCTTCCACAGTGGATTCACCTTCCCCTTTATCATTACCAGACAACAGTTGGTGAAAAAGTAATTGGCAATGATGAAGGAAATGTAACGGTGCAGTGGACCATCTGTGAAGCAAACCTATATATTCCCACCATGCCAGCCAGTGGCGTAGCTATAGGGGAAGCAGGGGAAGCGACTGCTTCGGGGCCAGAGCTCAGCAGGGGCCCGGGAGCAGTAGCAGGGATGTGGCAAATCAGCAGGATAATATTTCTATTTCTCTCTCTTTCCAGGGGTGGGGTGGGATCGTAACGCTGCGCATTGAAACAAGAGGATGGGGAGAGAGGGATTCTCCTACCTCTCCTCTGCTGCACTGTGTAATCTGATTGGTGGAGGAGCAGTGAGAGGAAGCTGCTGCTCCACCAATCTTTTCAAGTAATACTTCAGTCACAAACAGGGCCCGCTCCCAGACTTCCAGAAGCACCTTGTGGACCCTGCATGTGACCCTCTGCACTCCTGCCTGCTCCTCCACCTCCCTTGTAGTGCCAGCTGA